>PVIC010001280.1:0-94959 GCA_004025085.1 Thryonomys swinderianus
ATTACATTTTGGTGGGAAGACCCACCATTAAATTAAGAATAAAGTCACACTCCCCAGCCTAGGCTGCAGTGGGAAGCTTATATTCCCTGTGGGTTCTCCCTCAGTGCATCCTCTCATATTCCCAGTTTTCTGAGAGCTCACAAGCCAGAAGTTACCATGGAACTCCAGCAGCCAAGGATAGATCAAGAGAAAAAATGTCATCAGAAAACTTGAGACTAGAACTCATCCAGCTCCCCCTGCCCCGAAAACAGACAGAAAAGGAAGAAATCATCATATTAAGGAGGTCACATTTTAACTCCCTAAGCAACTCCTAGGCTTATCCAAGCAGGGCTTTGTCTTTTCAAAGCTGGAGGTGAAAGAGGCCTTGCAGAACACATAGCAAGTGTTCCTCAGTTCCACTTAAATGGTTCGTAAAACCAGTAGAGTGAGTTCTTTGAGCTAATTCTAACAATCCATAAAACCCAGGAAAATATTTTTATTCACCACAATACCAGGCTTTATCTAGAATAATATTTGCTTATTTATAATATCACATGACCAGCATCCAATTGGTCCCTGATATCCTCAGACTGCCTTCTACAAATTAACAGTCCCGAAATGATCTGTGCTTATATTTCCCATTCTTTTTAATGAATAGATGTCAAAAGGTGATATTATTTAATATATTCAAAATATGTGGAAGAGGGCTCCGTCCTGAGTAGGAGAATATACTCAAGGATTATTCAAACATACAGCTTGCCAAGTTTCCCATTTCTAAGTCAGTGTTCCTTGTAATAGAGTTTGCTAGCTCATAGCAAGAAATCTTGCACAGCTAATGGGTCACAAAGCGTGGCCCTTTTCATGTTCTGAAATGAAGAAAGAAAACAAAAAGGAAAAGGAGTGGAAGGAGAGACAGAAGAGATTTACCTCTTCCTTTGCTATTGATGTGTCTGCCACATTTGTCTTTTTAATGTATGATTTCAAATAAAGACATTTGAATTGAACTCATCGCAGAATTAAATCTAAGCATGTAATTTGAAGTACACTTCGCATGAGCTGTGGGTTACACACTGATTCAGCTAATTTTCAAAATGAGTTCAATCTGTACCATCGACAGGTTTTCCAGTCATGTAGCATACCTATGGAATTACACATATACGTGTAATTCAAAGCGCTATGCGGGAGCAAAGGTTTGAGAAAGGCGGCCCTTATTTCTAAAAACTCACCATTTAATGGTGATGATTATGGATGATTCTTCTCATTTCAAAGGGCTTTTGCTCTACCAATGGCTCTCCTGCCAGCAAATCTGATGAGCTTCTTCTCACACCATCTCCTCAGAGACCTCACAAAAATACCTGCTGTTGTGATTCCCGAGTTATGAAGATCCATAAATAACAAAAAGAAGACTACATCCTTTATATGGACATTTCTTCCTATTTCACATCCTACACTTAGCTAGGAGTCAGCAAAAATTTCTAGAAGTTAAGAATTCTGCACCAGGTTAGTCCATTATTTTCATAAGTTGTTTGATATAAAAGAAGGCATTATTCTTCAGAAGTAGTCAGAAAATCTTCAAACCAATTGAATGAAGGGATATAATGAAATTTTTTCATTTTATTTTGTTTTACCCCCGTTCTTTCAAATACACATGCGTACTAGTTTGTCACCCGTTTTGCCAGGAGCTGGAAAATAAAGCCATGATCCTGTTTCACGTATCTCAGGTTCTTGCTTTTCTCCTCCCACTAGCTTCCTGAAAAAGATTATATATGAAAAAAAAAACCAAAGCAATCGACCAAACAACAACAAACACCTGCTTATCTAGCAGAAGGAAAGCCCAAGAGAAGAGACCGCACACATAACTTGACTCAGAAATAGTTGAGCCCGTGACAAAGCACATTGTGCTGTTTGACGTCTGCCTGTCATGGCCGACAGATTGTCACACACTTCTCCTTTGGTTATGATGTTCAGCGGTTCCAATGAGAATATGGCTGCTGGCTGCAGGGTGTCACTTTGGCTTCACGTTCTACATGCTCTAGTCAAGTATTTGTCTTCTGGAGCTGTCAATGGTTTTCCTTTACTTCATTCTCCTTATTCCTACTCAACAACAGTCCTCATTTTCTCACAATACTTTCCTTCTACAGCTGTACATTACCAGATAGAGCCATGCACCTTAGTTTATTGACCATGTAGCTTATCAACAGAAAATAATTAACACAAACGTTGATAACTTTTCTTTTCCTCTGCATGGATTTACATGTTTCAGGAACCTTTGTGGAATGGATGAAAATGAGTTTACAGCTATGGCACTGAAGGTAAAGTTTATGCCTTTAAGTATACACCTATGAAGTTGGGCTTCTTTTGATGTATATAATGTTACAAAGCCCTTTTTTTTTTTTAAACCTTAGTTAAGTTTGACATTATCTTCAGGCAGCTCTTTCCTTCCCTTGGCAAGGAACACAACCATAGCAGTTCCCTGGTACTCTGAGCGGCATCCCTCTGTCCTCTGAGCGACAGGGAGAGCCCAGAGTCTCTTAGACCAGGGCAGAGAATGCAATCAGGCCTTTGGAGAAAGACAGCGGCACACCAGCAGACTGACAAGGGGAATCCTGGCCTCCACTGTATGAGAATCAGAAGCCACCAAGCGCGCCAACCCAGAAGACTGTTAGAAAAACAATCTTCCTGCTGGCATCAAGGTTTAGCGTCGTTGTCACAACCTGACTGCCCATGAACACCGGGGGGCTGTGATTCGGTGTTGTTTCCCGATGCTGTGCGGTACTCATTTGCGCTCGTTAGCATCACGGACATTTATGTTAAGCCAGCCTGCTTTGTTCTCTTGAAAACAGATTTAATTCAATGTTTGGTTTTCTTTGAGATAAAAGGGAAATTTCCTCCGAGGACGGGAAGGGCAAGAAGAGAGAAGAAAGCAGCGTGGGAGAGCAGAGTGGCACCCTTCTCCAAGAGACCAGCTGACGCAGCGTCGCGACAGTGTCCTCAGCTCAGTGTTTGCTGGGAACAAAGCAGGGCCGAGGCAGGAGCAGGGCACCACCGGGCAGGGAGAGATGGGGGACATTCTCCACCCCGCCTGAGTCTCACGCAGGTTCTCCTAGAGCCCTGGAGCAGGACAGGCCCTTCAGAAATGTCTCAAAGTGGAGGAGAGCAGTCCGTATACTGTTATGCTTCCTTCTCCCCCAGCTGACGGATCAGTGAATCAAAGCAGCCTGTGGAGGAGGGCCCTGATCAAGGGCAGGTCCTCTCTTTCTCCCAGCCACACCTGTGAAGACCTCATGGCTCAAAGTTGATAACCGATGCGCTGAACTGTCAAGTTTCATTCAGAAACAAACACAACACTCCCAGAATTTCTGCACGTGTGGGCTCACTGGACTTTCAAACCTACTTGGAAGTTTTGAATATTTCTGATATTGTGGTATCGAATTTCATGTGAGAGTCCAGATTTCACTCAAGTATAATGATGGCGAGGGACTCAGCAAAAGCTTTATTTTGTCAAACCTTAAAATTCTGACAGACCTTAAAATACTCTTCTTTCAAAGCTCCATAGTTACTAAGCCTTTATCAGAAAATATGATAACTCAGGTCCAGGTCAAGTAGGGGGGAGTCTGTTCATAAAGGACAGATGTATAGATTACATTGAGGTCTTCTGGAACCAAATAAATCAAATACATGAAAGTTTGAATTATTTTCTTAAAAAAGGAGAGAAAATTCCTCGTTTTATGGTTTAGAAAACCTGTAAGCTTTAGAATAGTTCTGAAACATTATTGCTCTTTTGTTGATAATGGAAAGAAACAGACTATTTACAATTTTGAGTCCTTAATATGACATCAGACCTCTTCATAGGGAAAAGAGTGGATGAGTCGCACTCCAAACCTGCCTGTTGCTTCACTTTAGGGAGATAAGACCACAGTTCTGGGCTCCTGTTCCTGTCTTCTCTTCACTCATTTGCTTCCTGCTGGCTCAGATTTTGCCGGCTCTTCGGTGAAGTGCTTCCTTTGAACACTGGAGTTCACCTACAACAGAACCTTTGCTTTGTGTAAAACAACAAAGCAGTTCTAAATGAGGTCCTTGGTGATATTGCCCACCAGTACCTGTGGCATACCCAGAAGATATGGGCATCATTTGTTCCCTAGTTCTGTTAAGATAAGTTAGGGACAAGCTGGGAGTCCTAGTGTTAGGTAAATTATTTGTGTATTTTCCATAGCTCTTCTATTGCTTAGTTTTCTTTATTCCAGGGGCTTTCAGGTTTACCGTCATAAAAGAAGAAGCCTTCAGTTTTCTGCAAAGGAGTTGTGTATTAGATATGTTGTGCTTTAAAAAATCCCTCTTTGCCGGGCATGGTGGCTCACGCCTGTAATCCCAGCACTCAGGAGGCAGAGGCAGGAGGACTGCTGAGTTCGAGGCTTGCCTGGGCTACATAGTGAGCTCAGGGCCAACCTGGACTACAGTGAGACCCTGTCTCAAAAAAAATAAATAAATAAAATAAAAAATTAAAAAATCCCTCTTCACAGGCCGGAGGGTTAGCTCAGTGGTTCCGGTGACTGCCTCGCAAGTGCAAGGTCCTGAGTTGATCCTGGTAACCACATACAATGCTGCGTGTGGAGACTCACACCCACCAGCCATCAATACCACATACCACGGTGCTAGGTGTGGTGGCTCATGCCTGTAATCCCAGCACTCGGGAGGCAGAGGCAGGAGAATTGCTGAGTTCGAGGCTTGCCTGGGCTCCATAGTGAGCTCAGGGCCAGCCTGAACTATAAAGCAAGACCCTGTCTCAAAAAAAAAAAAATCCCGCTTCACAACTGAAAGATCTCTTTCCCCAGGTGCTGGGGGTGCTCTTGGAAGAGAAGGGGTACCTTGTTGGTGGTCCTACGTTACTTGCCTACAATGACTGGTCGCTGAGAGTGTTTACAAACTCTAGGCCCTTGGACCAACTCAAGACAATCTGAAAGGTCAACACCAGGGAAGCCTTTGTTGACCATGTCGGAACCCAGCATCTGCTCTCTCCTGCTTCCTTCTTTCCCACATACACATTGAACTCACTAATCTTGTTTCTTAAATTGCCTGATAGTTTGGGAAGGGCAATTATCTGGCTGCTTGAATGAGGAAATCAATGAATCTGCATGCTTTTAAAAAATGCTTTCAGGGCCCAGGGATTTAGCTCAGTGGTTCTAGCGCCTGCTTGGAAAGCAGAAGGTCCTAAGTTCAACCCCTGGTAACTACATACAACAATACCCGGGGTGGTGACTCACAATGACCAGCAATCAGTACCACATACCACAATGCTGGGTGTAGTGGCTCACGCCTGTCATCCCAGCACTCGGGAGGCAGAGGCAGGAGGATTGCTGAGTTCCAGGCATGCCTGAGCCACCTGGTGAGCTCAGGGCCAACCTGAGCTACAAAGCAAAACCCTGTCTGAAAAAACTAAAGAAACTAAAAAATAAAAAATAAAATAAAATTTAAAAAGCTTCAATTTCTCTTCCTGTTACTGTCACTTCTAGAGCCACCTGTTCTTGAGCTTTTGGAAGGTTCTATGGTAGAAACTGTGTTGATTCTTGGTGTTTTCCATTAGTTTTTATGATTTAAGTTTTTTAGGTCTATTATTAGTCCATGTTCATCTATTTGTTTTTTAACTTTTAACAGTTTGCCATATTTTCCACAATCTTTTACCTATAAGCTTATGACTTTTAGGAATCTACTCACTCTCATTTTAATGATGTTTTGGAAATGCATGCTATTAATTTGTAAGTTTTTGGGCATACTCTTTATATCTAGAATCTCTAATAATTTTTATTTGCAGATCATATTACAAGGTAAAAGGAAACAGTCATCATTTTAACTTTTTTTTTTTTTTTTGAGACAGGGTCTCACTTTGTAGTTCAGGCTGGCCCTGAGCTCACTATGTAGCCCAGGCAAACCTGGAACTCAGCAATCCTCCTGTCTCTGCCTCCCAAGTGCTGGGATTACAGGCGTGAGCCACCACACCTGGCACTGTGGTATGTGATATTGATGGCTGGTGGGTGTGAGTCACCATGCCCAGCATTCTATGTGGTTACCGGGATCAAACTGAGGACTTTGCGCTTGTGAGGCAGGCGCCGGAACCACTGAACTAAATCTCTGGCCCATCATTATAACTTTTCGATGGCACTAATCCATGGGGAGAGAATGAAAATAAAAAGGAGATGTATCTTAAAGTTTTGTAAATCTTCAGTAAATTAAATGGTAGAAACTATCAAATTGAGGTTCAGTATGGGTGGAGTCATATGTTTTTAAATTACATGATGATTCACTATACAAAAGACTATCTCAAGGGTCATGGAGACTTATGACTTGAATGATAGAAATAATTTTAATAGTATTCTTTTTTTTTTTTTGAGATAGGGTCTCACTTTGTAGTTCAGGCTGGCCCTGAGCTCACAGTGTAGCCCAAGCAAGCCTCAAACTCAGCAATCCTCCTGCCTCTGCCTCACCAGTGCTGGGATGACAGGCATGAGCCACCACACCTGGCACTGTGGTATGCGGTATTGATTGCTGGTGGGCATGAGTCACCACACTTGGTATTGTTGTATGTGGTTACCAGGGATCAAACTCAGGACCTTGCACTTGCTAGGCAGGTGCTGGAACCACTGTGCTAAATCTTCGGCCCCTTTAATAGTACTCCTGAAAGAACAGAATACATAAAATGCAGCCACTTAAAAGTTATCTTTTCACTAAACCCAGTACTAATGACATTCAATATACTAATTAATATGTACTGATCTGGACTCCAGAGCAAATAAACTTTGAGAAGGTTTGAAGGAAAATAGCAACTCTGACTAAATGGGTAGAGACAGAGAGAGCCTAAACAGTTAGCAGAAGACTGTATAAACTGGATGGTTTTCTGATGCCTATAAAGTAATACTTGCTCTTTTACACATTTCTACATGCTTTTTTCTGGGAAAATTGAATGGGATCATTGGTGGAAAGAAGTACTTTATTAAGAGCAGGGCAGTTATGCTAATGTTGGAACTCTTAGAAGATGGAGACTCCCTGACAAAGGAGCCTACCTGATTAGGCCACCAAAGCTGTCCCCTCCCAGGAAGGGGGTTAGGGATGGAGGCGGCGGCAGATGCCTGTAATCCCAGCACTCTGGGGGCTGAGATGGGAGAACCTCAGCGTCGACCAGTCTGTACAGTCAGCGAGATACCCGTCTCCAAGCAAAAGGAGCTGGAGATCTCGCTGAGTGTGAAGGCTCTGTGTCCATCACCCAGTACTGGAAAAGCAAAGCACAGAACCGAAAACCTCTAAGAGGTACGATTTGGAGAACAAATCACCTTGCAGGAGGGCGGTGTCGCCCACCTGCCCTGGGAGGGACACTTCTGTGCTCAGGACCCATCTTGACTGCTTTATTTGTCCGTTCATTTGTAACCTTCATAGCATCCTTTGTAATAAATTCATTTAAATACATTTATCATAAATAAATGATGTATAATCAATACATTTAAGTTAGCTTAAGCTGGACAGAAAAGTGAGTAACTAGAGGACAGGGTGGTAGTCTTGTAGAACTAAGCCCCCAACCTGTGGGATCTGAGGGAGCTCCAAGCACTGTCACACTGAATTAAATTTTAGGGTGCTCACTTAGAGCCCATAGGAAAGTAGAGTTGCTTGGTACAGAAAATTTATGCATTTAGTGTTGGATACTTTTCTCTTTGAGTTGGAAATACATGAATATCTGAAAAAATTTCCCTGGACAATCAAGCTAGGAATTACACATTTCTTTTATACTGTATTTTTCATTTCCCCTACTTTTATATGAGGCCATATATTTAGGAGAGATACAAACTACCACTCTTTGCATTTTTAGTTGTAATGTATATTGTGTATATATTCTTCTACTACTGAGGTAGAGACTGTCATTAATATAGCTGTTTTAAGAATCATGACATTGGGGCTTCATAAAGTGTGGGTGAAAATCCTAGCTCTGCCACCTTCTAGCTTTGATTTGGGGCAGGCTACTTAATTTTTGGAAACACTGATAATACTGTTGTGTATGTATGGTACAGGATGCTGAAAGGTCAGAATTAATAAATATTCTAAAATCATTTAGAAGAAAATCTGGCTCATGATAAGATATTGTTTTCAACTGCAAAAACATTTAAGGAACCTTAGAAAATAATATTAGATATATTTTAAACAATAAGAGAACAAATAGGTGAAAGGAGGAAAGTAATGAACAGTGAAGCATTTAATATTTAACAATATTACAAAATTTATGGGTCTCAGTTGATAAGAGGAAAATGGTATCGGATAAAATAATAAAGGTGTCTGTAATGGTGGTATACTGTGTCACACTTACCACAGCAGGCTGGTTGTATCATTGAAAGTTCTGTTGCTGTGATTTTCTTCTATATGAGTTATTTTTTCTAAACTAAAACTTCAGTATTCAGGTTTAATCACAGTGTTTGCACTGTACAGAAAACAAGTGGGTTTTGAGCTGCAGTTTGGACATTTATTTGGTCTCTAAAAAGTTCATCAGCACTGGTCTATAATTTTCTTGTTGCTCTCCTTAGTGACAGGGTCTTGCTAAGTAGTTGAGGCTGGCCCTGAACTCGTTCTATAGCCAAAGCTGTCACGAACTTGCAGCAATCCTCCTGCCTCAGCCTACTGAGTGTTAGAATTATACGCGTGCCACCATGCCCAGCACTTGTCTTTTAGTTTTTTAAAAATAAGTCTTCTACTTTGACCTAAAAGAAATATTTTCCCAAGACTCTTATGAAGAAGTTCTGGATAAATACCACTTATTTATCAGAAAGTATGTACCTTTTTATGTAATTACCTTGAAAATATCAATGTACACCCAGAAATCTACATTTTTAATAATAAGTAAACCCTCTGCACACATTACAGAAATCAATCACAGCTACACGACAGAAACACTCCACTGTATTTTCCCCACTGAGTTATAGGTAAACAGAGCAATAGCTAAAGGAAGCTTTAAAGTTGAGAAGGTTTCTCTTTTTCTGTATTTAGCATCTTATTCCATGGTGAGTCTTCCAATAATTGAAGAATTCTCTTCAAATCAGTCATTTAAAATCTAGTTTCCTTATTTTGCTAAACTGATGTGATCTGACACATATTTTATTTTAAATTTATTTCTAAGTAGTATATTTTTATGTAGAGCATTTTAATAATATCCATGCATTGATTATACTTTCTAATATTAAAATAGCAATTTTTCTTTGCAAAATTATTTTTACAACATCTGAAAACACTTTGAATATTACTAGCAGTATTCATGACATAATAATTTTTTGAAATACTAGTTTAGAAAATTATATTTTGACACGTATTCTCATTAAATCTTATCTGGATAGATATATTTTTCATCTTTGCACTGAATATATTAATAAACAATATATTTTGTATCCAATATATTTGGAAGACTCTTCTTTCTCCTTATAAAAGAATCATGAATGTTTTGCATTTGGTAGTAGAAATCATGTTTCTTTTCAATACTTCTATTTTTTTGCATCTTTTGCTACTGTACTTCACCCTACTGTTTATAATGTCTAAAATTTTAAAATCTTCACAATCTCAGGCTACTGTTGGGATTATTTCAATGTTCTTTCTTCCAATAGATTTTTAGAAAGTTATTCTACATTAACTCCCAGCCACAACACTCTGAGTCTCTTAATTCCAATCAGCTAATTGTGTATTTGTCTAGCTTAAATTGTGGGATCAAAAATGAACCTGGCAGCCTCTGCCTTTACAGAGCTCAGAGTCTAGAAGGAATAAATTAAAAATACTTTAAAAGGCACAAAACCAAAGTGCCCATAAGCACCGTTTATAAGTTCTGAAATTTAAAAAAATCAATATAACCAGTCTTTTCAGCAGCTTTTTAGTTAACATATGATCAACTCACCCCACTTGTGCAACCATCCTTAATGTGAACGGCTACTGTGAAATGTTTCCTGTGGAAATTTTCACTCTTGAAATTGGTGAGCAGCCTCCTAATTATTTGTATGTATTATTTTTCTCTATATAGATTATAATTAGATCAAGCAAAATTGAGCTACCAAATACTCTTAAGTGACTAAAGGGATTACATGAGCATTTCAGTAGATGTATATCCATAAAACTTCTTTGATCCCTGGTACCGCAAAAACAAACAAAAAACCTTCTGTATTGTCTATGAGTTAAATGGGTCCACACACCATGTGCAGAAGGAACACCAGAAAGGCAGGATGGTCAGTGGCAACTCCCAGACATTTTTCACACCATGGAAACAATCTAGCTGTGTTGGACACTTCATTTTTGCTGAAGGGAGGTTAGAAACAAAACAAAAAGCACTGAACAGGGGATGAGGCTGCTCGGCGTTTCCTAGCTCTTTTCCGAAGGGCTGGTAACTATCTCACTAGTACATAAAAATCTGCTTTCATTTGTTTTAAAAACTGTCAAAGTCATTGGGAAACTAACTTCATGTTAAAAGGTAGGCAAAGGAGAAATACCCACCCATCCACTGAAACACAAACCTACGGTGTCCTGCCAGTCTAAGAATGTCTCTCTACAGATGACTTTAAAAAAAATCACAAAATGTTGAGAGGCCAGAAACACAGGCCACTACTGACTTCTCTGATAGAGATTCCAGCCTGTTGTGCATGACACTGCTATCATATCATTCTGGACAGTAGACTGACAGCTGTGGCCCTAGAATCTGGAATATTCCTTAATTTCAATGTTTGGGTGAATTATCTTGGGCATTGTGAATATTACCAAGAATCTGTACCAGTAGAAGGGATTGCATTAGATGGCTTTTTTTACTACCAACATAAACTTACACCTTTTTTTTCTGTACTGAGGATTGAACACAGGACCTTTGGACTGAACTGAATTCCATTTTTAATATTTTACTTTGAGGCAAAGTCTCACTGAGTCACTCAGTTCTCTAGACTGAGCTGAAACTTGTGATCCTTCTCCAGCCTTCTTGAATGCTAGGATTATAGCTCAGACTGAAGGTGTTTTATTTATGCCATATTTGTCTGGTGTTTCAACAAATTGATCATTCAGTTGCAAAGTCTTTAAAATGTCAAATTCATCCAGAAAAGACAGTAAGGCTATTTTACATTCTTTAAGCAATAAAGTTAAAATAAATCTCATGAAAGAATCAGATTAAAGGGGCAGAGTTTTGAGAAATGTTGTTCAAGGATTTCAAGAAACAACAGAACAAATTCAATATACCACTGTATTTTGATTGATAGAGTACTTACATTTTTTTTAATTTAAAGTGAAATAACTCATTGAAGCATATCATGTTTTTTATGCTTCAGACCTTACTGTAATATATAATATGTATATATATGTCTATATAATGAATACATATGTATGTATATAATATGTGCTGTATATATTATATATTACTTTTAGTATAAATATGGGTTTTTCTGTTGCAAACTCATCATATATCTAGTAAAGAATTAGTACTGATATCTTGGAGGCAGAAATCTACCTTCTAGGATAAGCCATCAATTTTTACAACACTTTCCTCATCAGGCAACTCCTCTTAATTAGCATTTTCACACGTGTTCTCATTGTTATACAAAGAAAATCAAGAAGAATGTTTCAGCAGGTAAACATTATTATTATTATTGATATATTCTACATTAAAACTTAAAATACTCAAAGTACATAAAAATTGCTTTTGTGTTTAATCATTATCCGACCAATGACTAAATTTCTGTTCTGTTGTAGAATATTATTATATTTTTCTTGGCAAATGACTTAAATTATCTTCAAAAATGTGACCAAATGGGGATTCTCAGAAATTGAAAGACAAACAGAAAGGTCAACAAGAACAAACAATTAACCGACCACAGAGGTTGGATTTGAAATGAAAGGCTTCAGGACCAGCGGTAAGAACACATTTTGAAGAGGGGAAGGCTTAGATAAATGCACGTCAAATTCAGCAGAACACAACCATACACTGGATTCGTCGGGCTATGCATCTGAAACACAAAGTTTTCGTAATTATAATCTGATTATTTTGAATCAGCAAGAATGGTGTACTGTTACTTATCTCTGAATAGCCAAGTTTCCCAAACCAGACATCATGCATTCATTAACATATTCAACCGTCTATCTGTCAAATCACTGGGGCCTTAGGATATCGATAGCAAAGCCTGGCAGAAAGAGAAGAGAAAGGAAAGTTTTTGCACACAATGGCAAAACTTCATAAGAAGAATTTCTTGTTTATTGTCCTTCACTTTTCTTACTGTCTGAACTGAGGCAATGCTTGTAACAGTGCGCAGGTAGCTTACACCCATGCAGTGACATGTTTGAAGATTGAAAAAAAAAAAAAGCAAATCAAGAACGGCAGAGTAGAAAGGCTGAAAGACTGTTATGCCCAACTGCTCAAGAGCCCTGTAGAAAGTCTCTAGTCCCCCCTTGCTAAGTCATGATACAAAGCTGCAGAAAAGAACACATTAAAATAGAACTCTAGGGAAATGTGGTGGAGGAGTGAGTAATGAGGGGTAAAGAAAAAATGTGATGGTCATTTAAAAAGGGAAACAAAGCTTATGTATTTAGGAGGTGGAGGGTTGTGGGGTGGGTAGGGGAATGCGAAAAAATGACAAATTGTGTCATATACTGGTACAAATCCCCAATATTGAGTGTGATCATGATGTGTATATACAGTGTACCAATAAAGATAAAAATTAATAAAAAAACCATGCCATTAAAAAAAATAGAACTAGGAGAAAAAGAGAAGACTTGAATGGCCAATGATGAATCCCAGGAAAAAGACCCCACTCGGTCATATCCACTGATTTTTATTATCCGTCAATTAGAGTAAAGGTGCAATACATGTATAGATGAGAAGTACGTGAGATTACTAGAGAAACTAATGAAGACAAAGCTTTAAAGAGAAGAGTCGAAGCATTTTCAAATTAGGATCAAGAGAGACAACATATATGATTGTAGTTAGAGCATTGTTCTTCTAGCTATGACGGCACTAACTGAGAATGGATTTTGGGTGTGGTTTACTCCGACCTCAGCTCTATGTGTTGTCGCGTGTTGGCCCCCCAGCTCCACAGGTCATTATTCTGGTCTCGGCCATGGCCGTGAGCAGGAGGTCAAGTTGACCTGTGTGCTACCACAGCGCTCATGAGATACTTCTGTGAGTCATGTAGCTCCAGACTGGCTCACTTCTCAAAGTAAGCCGGTGAGGGATTTAACTCTTTACAGCCTGTGCTGCGCACAGCAGGATTTGGGCATAACCAATGCTGTGGCTTCCTGCACTCATCAGTACCGCAAAGTCACTGTTCCAACCACAGGCTACTTAGCAAGACTTTTTGAAATATGAGAAAAATAAGCCCTTTCTAGTCAAGCTTGTATTATTGGGTTTTCAGGTTCTTACAACTAAATATAATGTATATCCAGTTATTTAGTAAAATTACTCAATATCATTACTTCCTTTGAAGACAAACAGTACCAGCAGAAGCAAAACACATTTTTAGTGCACTTGCCAATAACAACCTATTGTGGTTTGCCAAAAGTTAGGCTATCAAGAAATGCCACTTTATTTGAATTCTGATTTGTATTACCACTGAAGATAATATAAGAAGCTTAACATATCACCCTAAATTCTCAAGACTAATTTGAAGCGCCTACTTTTTGTTTTTTAGAAATTGTAGTTTAGATTTCCCTGAGTCTATAACTCATGATGTCATTGTCACTACTGAATAATCGTGTCAACTATCATTCTAAAGCTAATCTGAGACACTGAAAGAAATAAACAAAAATAATTGCACTGGGCCCTGTGCTTGAGAAAATAAGGTACGTATTTTTTTACTCAACTGGTTTAAATGGAAAATCAAATTAGCGTAATTGAATGAACTGCTGTGAAAAGTATTTGAGAAGGAGAACCAGGTACAGGGAAAACTTTTAAAGGAAGATGAACACGGTTATGCAGGTAATAAAATTTGTCAATAGTATTTATTCAGTGTTTACTATGTGACAGGTACTGTAGGATATGGAAAGTCATATAACGTGGCATGTTAATGTCAAGGCCTGTCATTATGTGGGAAAGGCAAGATAATATAAGTTTGATATCTCATTATAAGTTGCTTGAGGAGGACTAAAGAAACAGTAAAGTAGAGATGTCTGAGGAGATATGTGCACTATGAGCTAAGGTGACTTGGGGAATCCTGACTGTCAAGAAGAGAAGAAATATGGAACTCTTAAACAATTTGAAGTCAAAGTCTGTTCAACATGAGCTAAAAGCTCATGACAAAGGGTATGTCTCTTTCATGTGAATAAATGATGGCCCCAAAAGTCAAAAACTCCATGAAATTCTTTTACTGAAGCTCCTAGTTTTCCTACCCACCGCTCTCTCAAAACTGCAATCCAGCAGTCTTTCGGTTTCCGAATTCCACAGGCAGATCTGTCCTTATCTGATTTAATTGCTCTGCAACGTTAGGCTGTGTCTATTTCCTCACCATTATTGCTCAGTCTCCTCTACTAATAATCTTTTCCTGGATCCTCAGGTATTAGCGAGTTTCAGGGTTCTGTTCTTGGTTCACTTTTCCCTCCTCTTGAAGCTCATTCATAACTATTACATGTTTCCTCATTAACGTGCTGATGGCTTTCACGTGTGTATCTGCAACCCATAACGTTCTCATGGTCTCCTGATCCACATGTCTTTCCAGGACTGTACGGTGCACGCAGACACTTGGCACATCCAAAAGACAATTAATGTCTTTCAAAGCTACTTTCTCTTCTCTCCACCAGGATGAAAATCACATTAACCACATGTTTGTGATAAGGCTGCTAAAACAAAGGCACAAACTAGGTGACCTAAACGAGAGGAAGTTATAGTTATTAACTCTCTAAAATGTCTGTCTTTAAATACAGCCCCGCTCTGAATTATGGGGAATTAGAGCTTCCATGTGCAAAGTTGAAGTGTAAGAGACACAACCAATACACACCAGCCCTTAAACTCAAAATGGAGAATTTATCATTCCTCTTCACTTCCACGCGCAAGACTGGCCTCTTTCGATGAGGAAGTAGACCTCCAGGTCACCTAAACTGCCTAGAATCTGTAGGATTAAACCCTGTCTGTCTGTGGTCAACCTTCAATTCCCTGGGCTTTATATCCTTCTGAACAAAGGTCAGCTGCTCATCCTGTCACTTGGAATTAACATCCCTTCTCTTCAGTAAAACTCCACGTATCTTTCCAAGATTTGCTGCAGCGTTATTTTCCCTGGGAAGTTCTGGACTGTGCTCCAGCACACGTTTGCCTCATCCTGCCTCACTCCCCCTGTGGCTTCTGCAGCTCCTCTACTGCTGAAGAGACCGAAATGAAGTTCTGGGATCTGTTTTCTGTAAGACCGTCAGCACTTTCTGGCTAGGGCACGCAGGCCAGGGGAGAAGGAGGATGTAGATCCTGGAGTCTCGCTGCATAAATAGACCTCTTAGTGTTAGCAGTTTTTACCTGTCGGCTTGATCAAGTTGTTTAAGTTCATGGGAATAGAACAATACTCAACTCATAATTTTATAATGAGAAACAAATGAAGTAACTTAAGTAAAGCATTTAGCATTAAACATCGACTCAGTAAACACCAGGTTTTTAAAAACATACAGAATAAGCAGCAAATTAGGAAACTTAGTTTCTGAACAGGTGAGGAATGTGTCTGTGTGGTGGAAGGAGGGCTCCAGCTGGGCCCGAGAGGATGCAAAAGATACTGTCTCCATTTTGACCTCTCCAAATCCTAATCCAGTGCAGAAGGCAGCATGGGTGCTCAGTACACATTTGCTGAATTTACTCAGTTATTATTAATTCATTTTTACAATTACATTAAATTTTAAATGTAACTTTAAAATTAAGTCTACTTAATTAATTGTATTTAATTAAATTTTAATTAATTTTAAAAATTAAAACCTTTTTACAATTGCTTAATTCACAAATGTTCACTGTGCAAGTCTGAAAAAGGTTTTGCTAATTTTTCTCCGCTTTTGTGGATCCTGTGACCAGAAAGTTGGCCTACTTAGCTACTTCTGTTGGGAAGCTTTTGTCTTTCTCTTTTTATGAGGTATTTGACTGGCAAGTAAGACTTCCAATCAGCAGGAACAAAAACCTCAGTGGCCAATGTGATTGATATACTGACCTAAATTTTGTACTGAAGTACATCCTACCAATAGGCAAAGATGTGAATGCAGCCTCATATTAAATTCAGTCAGTAAGTAACATTAGACATGGACAGAGAAGTTAGCAGTGTGACATTCCTGGGGGAGGTGCAAATAAAATAATATGTCAAAAAAAGCATTTTATTTATTTATTTATTTTTTCACACAGGGCTCTGCTTTGTAGTTCAGGCTGGCCTTGAGTTCACTATATAGCCCAGGCTGGCCTTGAATTTATAACAATCCTCCTGCCTCAGCCCCCTAGCAAGATGGTAAAACCCTCCAGATTTTGGCTGAACTTTTTTCTCTGACTCACACAAAAATGCAAATACAGAACCAAATGACCAGCTGAAAGCTACTGTAGGTAAACAGTATTTTGCATTTTGTGTTGAGCTTGTACCAATATTATCCACTGTAGAAGGTCTTCACTATGCACCTGTTTCTATAAAATATATTTTTCTCATTATAAATGAAATGTAGAGATAAATGATTAGGAGTTTTAAAAAAATAAGTCAGGTGAGGCACAATGGCACATGCCTACAATCTCAGGTATCTGGGAGGCTGAGACAGGAGGATGACAAATTCAAATCTGAACTAGGATTTAATGATGTGTCTCAAAATAAAAGAATAAAAGGGTCAAAGGTGTAGCAGAGCAATATATTCCCCCAGGGTTTGATCACCAGTGCCTCCAAACATTTTTTTTTTTTGCACAATTTGTACTTTGTAAGTGAATTACACTGCACAGTTTTTGTAGGGAATTGATTTAATTGACACAAAATTTATTAATACCCTTTCCACAGACTCCCACAATACAGTGAAGGCTCAGATTAGGCCAGACACTCATTTAAAATTTTCTAGTGCTGGGATTCTATACTGCTCCACTTATACATTGACATTTTAATGATTTTCAAATGCTTATTTTTGAGGTTCTAAAAATATCATGTTAATGGGTGTCTTTTCTGAAAAAGATATGCCATGCATTGGTGAATTTTGAGGTGTTTTCTCCATTAAATGGAAATGTCTACTTAATGATCATTTTATAACTAAACTGACTTGCAGCAGTTACTTTGCTTCTAAAAATGCCACTTACTTTTGTAGAACAAATGAAAAGTACCAGGAGAAAAAAAGGTACTCCAGATATAGATATATCTCTATCTATCTATCTATCTATCTATCTATCTATCTATCTATCTATCTATCTAATCTATCTATAGAGGGATATTTATATATATATATATAAAGTGCTCTATCTAGCTATAGATAATTTCAAATGAAATAATAATCCTTTAAGGAACAAAGTTATCAAAACTAAAAAAATTAAGAATCTGCTACCAGATATTTCTCAATTTTTAATGATTTTTACAAAATATAATTAATATTAAAAGTGTTTTTATTTATTAACATGGGCAAGAGATTATCTTTACCATGTACATGATTTCTTCAACAAAGATGGGATTATATCTAAGCACGTATTCTGTGTCTTCTTCATTGTAAATGTGAAACTCGTTTTAAGAGGGAATTTGGAATTCTTACAATGGTCACTGCTCACACGGTGCTAAAACATGTGTCCTTGCTGGTACAATCTTGCACACATAGGCAGCTGTGCTGGTGTAACCGGCTGCCTTCTGCACTTCTCCGTCCACCCCGAGGAAGAGGGAGTTTGGAAAGAGTCAGAAACATGGAGTGGTGGCCCTTCCTTCGCTGTCACTAACTGCAGCCGTGGGCTTGAGAGTGAGCTACCTCTGGAGTCTGCATCTTGGCACCAGTCCAACTTCTGGCTGCGGCATCTATTAATTTTATTTTGAACAGAGGTAACACTTTGGCCCCCATCTGCTACTTTTTCCTTTCTCAGGTGATTCAGAAACTGAGTGGTTGAAGAGGAGGGCTATCATGGAGTTGTTGCAAAGTTGAAATGAATAGGCTCCCTTTCTACTTTTTAGCCCTTACAGCGAGCCAAGATGGTGACTGGTTTCTACCAATAGACATGAGGAACAAGATAAGACGATTAAAGTCTGTGTGTGTGTGTGTGTGTGTGTGCATGTGTGTGTGTGTATGTGCGTGCGGTCCTGAAGTTGGAACCCAGAGGACTTCCCACTGAACTACAGACCTAGCCATTTTTTACTTTTTTAAATTTTGAAATAGGGTCCTGCTGAGATGCTCAGGCTGGGCTTGAACCTACAGTCTTCTTGCCTCAGCCTCCCAGAGTGCTGGGGTTACAGGTGGGTGCCGATATTTTGAAACCATTAGATGTGACCCTCATATTCAAAGAGACTAAAATGCCCCCTTTGAGGCAAACAACAAAAGCAGCATAGTTTTATATTTTGTATATAATATGTACTTATAACATGTATATGTCATTTTACTAAAAGAATACTTTTGTCTTCTTATATTCCAAAGAAAATAGTAAAAAAAAAGTAGTAAAATTATGCACACCAATTTCCCTATTACATCTGTGGGATTAACACTGAACAGGTATAAACACTTGCTCTGATATACAAGTAACTTTAGTATAAGCCTGCTCTTCCCTTATGTATTTAAAGTATGTCACATAGTTCATGCAAATATATAGAAAAACAGTCATGTAAGTGCAAAGATTTCACCTGCTAGAAGTAGGGTCACCACACTGTGATAATTCTCTTAGACTGTGCTTTCAAGAGACACAATATATCCAAACACTCATGCACGTTTTTAAAAAGAGAAGACTCCATTCCTAAAAAGCCACAACATTTGAAAATACCAAGTTGTTGATTCTAATAAGGAGGCTATTATATAGAAAGTCCATATACCAAAATCACTTTTCTCTGCTTACTAGAATATCTAATCCTACTGGTTTTTAAACCAAATTAAAATCTGCATTTTTTTCAAGGTTGATTTTTGTCGGCTTGTGTGAAATGCTGGGAACTGTTTAATATGCCATAAACAAAAGCTGAAAAGTGTGACACAAACTCATGGAATGAATCCTTTTAAAAGATTTGCAAACCTTACTTCTGTCTTAAACTATTATACTGTCACATATAATAAGATGTAGGACACATTTTTGTTTGTTATGTGCCATCCTAGCAACCTTTAGAATTCTTAATGTTGAACATAAAGTAAAATTTTGCACTTGTGTGTTTTGAGATACAGCATATTAGAGGAAACAGAGATGCATTATCATCCAATCATGCTGGCTTTACTTCGTCTATCAATTCGTTTTTTATCTAATAAAATAAGGCAGTATATGTTTTTATATTGTGGTACATTATTTCTCATTGTCATCACAATTATGTAGGAATAAGAACTTCTGGTTTCTGTCAAATGAGTCTTTATTACAAAGGTGAGAACGGAACTATATGTGAGTCTGTGTGACTTTGGGTTATGTACAAAATCCTGACTGCTAACAGATATGAATATTTATCAGTTGCCATTATTAAAAAGGCAAATTTTTCCTCCCCAAGTTTTTGAGTAAACAATTTCAAAATGTTACTCCATTTGTCAATGTTTCAGAAATAGTACAAACCTTCTCTTTTATCTTCTGGAGTAATCTTCACTTTTGTATCTGTTATATCTTTGAATGAGGCCAGAAAAAGGACCACATCTCCTTTCTCATTCTTTATAGGGACGATATCCAGTAGACACCAAAATGGAGACCCTACGACCGTAACGAAAAGACAAATAGTTATTGCTTCCTGTTTTTTTCTCTGAAAAGCCTTATCATTAAAATAAAAACCTTACCTCTTTCTATTACCCCACCATCTCCCACCTTAAAAATGTCAGTTTTCAGATCCCATAATTATCTAGCCTATGTGCATTTCTTCAATCCCAAGTGAAATACTTTCTTGAAAATGAAGCAGTATTTTGAATGAAAAACGTTAATCTGTTTGAGCATTTCCATGGGTATCATGAAAATATTTCTTCTTTGAGCTTATTCATGTTGAAGCATTACATTTTATAAGAGCTGGCCCCAGCACACAGTGATTCTTACGGACTTTACCTGGAATGAGTTTGCTATAGATTTATTTGGTCAATTAAAAAGTCAATGAGCACCACTAGAGTGGCTAAAAGAACAAGACAGAAAATACCAAGTTTGAGAGATGTCTTTTAGACTCTCACACATCTCTGGCTGTTTTCAAATTAATGGATGTACTTTAACAACCATTTGGAGTATGAAGTTTCAGTCTTACAATGTAACACACAGCAATGTGAATGGGTGACTTAGGATTTTCACAACCAGGTGACTACCACCAATATAAAGCAACCAAACACAAACAAGTGCAATAAAATATAAATTAATTTACACTAAGTTCAAAACTAGGGAGAACCATTAATGTATGGCATTACAAGCCAGTGGAGGGATTCCTACTGGGGACAGTGACAGAAGAGAATACTGAGGAAGAGTTCCGGGATGCTGGTTAAATTTTGTTTCACAAAATTCATGATGTTTATATAAATACAGTCTGTCCTTTAGAATGTGTATTTTTCAATATACTACATTTCAAGACTGTATTTACAAAATAATTAAAACCAACAACACTTTGTGCATAGAAGAACCATGAGAAACTGCATTATGACTTGTTAAAAAATATAGTAGCCCAAAGGCCTGGCTTAAAGCTTTTATTATCAAATACATTTATCTACTTTAAAATAGGTATAAAAATACATAAAATTTCTTATATAGTATTGCCTATGAAGAGGAATTTTGGACAGAAATATTTGAAAATGATAGACAGGTTGTTTAATTGAAAATAAAACTATTAATCTAGACACTTATTTTTCTTTCATTTCTTACAATAAAAAAAAGAATTCAATACTGTACATTACCATTTATCTGAGAATTAATTTGAAAGTCAAGAGTATAAGATAAAAGGACAGAGAAATACTTGATACTTTGACTTGTTTTGTATAACTGCATCTGACTTGAGAATGCCCAACACAGCTGTTATCTGTCCAGTCTTAGAATCTATTCTATTCTTTGAGTACCACATGAAGCAATTGATTTATATTTAGAAGCCATCCTATGTAAAAATCACCTTTTATCCTAGTTGATAATGCAGTTGTTGGAAAGTGTGAGTGACTTTACAATAGAAATGTCTGATATGCTACTATGATAAAATACACGTGAAAATTACTAAATATGATAAAGTATGTAGGGAATATAATAAAGTATGCCTGCTCCTGCATTCCCCTTCAACGCTTTCAGGCACAGTTTGCTGTTTGCCTTTTTGATTGAGACATGTGGTTTTGCCTTCCATTTTTCTGGCCTAATATCTGTGCCAGAGAAACCTCTTTTCAGTACTCTATCACCACCTCAGGGAACTGGGGAACTAGTCAGTGCCTCAACCCTACTTAGATATATGACTATAGGTCAGTCAATTGACCTTTCGGGAGCTTGGTTCCCTCCCCTGGAACATGTGAATTTTATCTCTATTCAGCAGTGAAGATAGTAGCCCCCACCAAGGGCTGAGATAATAAAGTAATTCTAACATCTGCGACTCGGGTGAGTGCAGGGTGCGAAGAAGCCACAGCTCTGAAGAGCACTGTTCCCCGCAGGGCTGCAGGAGGGCTTTTGGTTCAAGTTTCGTGCATGGTGCCTCCACCTCAGGAACCCTTTTCACTAAAGCTGGAATTATGGCTGAAACACAGAGCCCTCGGGTTAAGCGAACAATCAGATCCTAGAGAAAGTAACAGTGAGGACTCAGAATGATGACGCTGGCATTTGGTTCGCCTTTTAAAGTCTCTCTCCACCAGTTACTTTCCAAGAATATAACCAAATAATAGTAGGCTATTAATTTTTCCAAAAGTCTCTTTTAACTCTGCTCTCAGACAAGCATCACGATTGTGTCCACAGAGCCCCCACCTGGGTGCACCGATGTACTTCGGAGAGAAGGAAAAGCACACACAGGGGGAAAGCTACCAACACGGCCACATGCTCTAACCAGCTCTTTATGCATAACCATCATGTCACATTATGTTCTGGGAGAGTTGAAAATTTCTTTGACTTTTGCCTTTTCAATTATGAGATGCCATGTTCCACATTTTATAAATTCAATGAGATTGTATTGATAGAGGTCTCTCTAAGTTCAACTTTTGTAAGTATTTGGCATGAACTAGGATGGTGTCTACACTTCCGGTGTCTGTGACAAAGAATGCTTAGGCAGACAACACAAAAGACATCTAGATCTATTTCCTTCCTTTTCTCCTTTGCTCTTTCCTCCTTCTCCCTCCCCTCCCCTCCCTTCTACTCCTTCCTTTCTCCTCCCTCTTTCCCTTTCTTCATCATTCTTTTTTTCTTCCAGTTGCTGCTTAATATTTATTCTCACCAACTGCTCTACAAATTTAGCCTTGAGAATCTCTAAGCCAGAGAGCAAAGCGTATGCTGAGTGTTTCTTCTTCCAAAAAGAGAGGAGAGGTGTCAAAAAGTACTGGTCATATTCAAAGCAAGACCCTTCAATCTTAGCGAGGCTATTTATCCTTCCCTTTTCTGCTCTTCCAAATCTTTCTACCGGGCCCTCATTCTGACTCTTGGACAATGTCTTCAACCTTTGATGACTATAATAATTTAAGACTGTTCATAATGGTATGACTTTTCTTGTCTTGCCCATGGGCACAATCAACTTCTTTCAGTCAAAACTAATTCAGGCCCAGTGCAATAAATTTCTTGTTGCGGGACTCACCAGATTCCTCGGCGTTGACTTCAGAGATGTGAGTGATTCTTAAAAGCAGGGTTAGAGGGCAGCAATCTTGTGTCAATTTTTAACTCCCTCTGTATATAGCAGTGGTAATTATTATGTGAGTTGGGAGTGCCAGAACAAATGAGGCTCTGCCAGGATGCCAGTTAATAACACCTTTAATTTCCATGGATAAATACAATCGATGCAGAACAAACCGAGTTTATACCTTTTATGGTAAAGCTTACTTTTGGAATTGAATAAATAGAATATCTCACACCTCTTTTTTGAAACTTCCTTTTTCTCGATTAGGAAAACAGGGTGGAAAAGAATGTGATTTGTTAATATTTAGAACTGCAAAAGGATTCATGTGCTTTCCATATGCCACTCAGCAGCACACAGATTATATTTGGTAGAAAACAGAAACTAATGATAATGCTTCCACCATGAACCCACGATTTAATGCGGAAAGGACAGACATAAAGAAAGCTGAGCTTGAGCAGTTCCGCTCCCTTCGGGGACTGCGCTGTCACGATGCAAACAGTTCCGCGGCTCAGTGCAACACAAGAGCTCCAAGTGGGGTATGAACACTGTGTCCTCACTGTTTCTATGTTAAGCAGAAGCCTGAATGGTGTTTTAATGATAAATACGTGTGACCTTGATTTTATGAAATTGTGCCACTAATACGTATAATATACTGAGTGTTGTGACTATTTTCGGGTGTTTCTCATTTTTGGCACGAAGTCTAATGAGCTCTGCTCTCTAAACCCTTTAGAGTGCTACTTAGGATGCAGTGAGAGGCCGGTCGGTTCCAGAGCGCAGCCCAAGCGATGTGTACGAGGACAGCAGCGTGGGAAGAGCTGGAACGAACGCACAGGACTGCTTCCCGCGGGAGCTGGGCGGCAGGACGGCGGAGCCGGAAGCAGAAGCGCTGTGACGAACGGAATCGATCCTCGTGCTCCCGCCGCGCTCTAGCCTTGGCCACACCTCCCACTCACTCTAAGAAATATTTCCTCCGGATCTAGTTTTCCGCTCGCATTTTGTTTCCAATAACCTTGGGAAATATGGGGCCTTGATTAAAAGCAGTCAGGGGCTTGTCACAGCTGGTGCGAATCATTAGCATAGCATTCCAGAGTCTCATCAATATGCAAGGTCTGTTTTTTTAAGGGACTACAAAGAAAAACTAGAGCAGAGGAGGCAGTGTCAAGAGATGAACTAATGGGCATGCTCCGTGAAAACGGCGGGGTGATTTCCTGGATTACCCACAGCTGCCTGGGAAATCGACCTCTCTGGCACTCTCACTAGCTCTTTTTGGTGCTTGACAAGTGTGGAAAGTATGTGATGGCTTCACTTTCTGCAGCGAGCACCTCTCCAGGGACCATCAAACTCTCGGGCAGCCTCCACAGGTGCCAAGTGCTCACTCGCTGTCATCTCCCAAGACCTCTCTGTCCGTAGTTCCCGAGGAGGCTTCAGAACGGTGCAGTGCAGAGAGGCCAGCCCTGTGCCGGACACACAGGAGCATTCCAGGATGCACCTCGGCCCAGACTGGAAATAACAAAGGCGACCTGGCCCCGACCAACGTCTGAGTCAAAGGTCTTTGCTGCTGATGGGCTAGTTCTCTCTGAGGACACAACACAGACACAAATTCATTCCCTTGATGCCTGACTTTAAGAAAACAACTCAAGATTCCTCCAATTTGCCTGGCTCAGTGAGAAAGAACTTCATTTGAAAGAGTCTGAAGATTACGTTAACCTTCTTTAATTGCACAGAGCTTTAATTGAAGGAATCTATGGTTTTCCTTCCAGGCAATAGGAGTCATTGTACCAATAAACAAAATGCTCACTTGAGTGCAGTATGGAAAAGACAGGCTGAGATTCTAGGATTACCTAGTTTAGAGCCTAAAATAAAGTATTTGGTGACGATTTTGCAAGCAATTGGACATAAAGTTACTCATCCATTCCATACATACTTATTGAGCTCCTCTTGAAAGGTACTATTTTGGTTGTTTGTCGATACCAGTAGGCAAAACAGAATAGATCTCTGTCTTAGGGCCTCAATTTATATTTTAGTTTGGAGAGAAAAATGATAAACTATAAATATGACACACAAGTAAATGATATAACTTATTAGAGTATTGTAAGTACTATAGTAAAATAAAAAGCAGGGAAAGAGCAAAGTGTGAGAGAGTATGGAAGAAGAGGGTGCAGGATTGTACATCAGTTCCTGTGTTGTTTTGTTTTGCAGTACTGGGGCTCAAACTTGCACCCTTATGTTTCCACAGTACATCCGGTACCGCCTGAGCTAAAACCCCAGCCCATGTACAACAGTGCTTAATGAACTGCGCTACTTAATTTATTTCGGTGACTAAAGAAGTGGTGTCCTGTCCCAGGTTTTCCTAGAGCAAGCCATGATAAAACTGGGATGTCAGTTTGAGTCCAGGAGAGGGACAGAAGGAAGTAAAACAAATCGGGGGAAGGTGTTTTGGGTTGTGATGAAGTTGCAAGAAGCCCAGCAGGGCCTCGGGGAATCACAGGGCTGAGGAACTGGCCTTTCAGGGGACTCACTGCCTCCTTCGCTCTTTGGCTACAGAAACCCAGTGCAGTGATGTATCTCAGAGGGCAGCATTTGGGGCTGTCAATCCACTGCCCTCTATTCAGAGTCATGAGAGACTCATTGTCATGGCTTCCCCAGTTATATAGCTGACGTCTCCTATTTTTACCAGAGTGGGATCCTGACCCTTCCTCTTGAGTCGCATCTCCAGTTCCACTAGGAACCAAAGCCCCTCTCTGCACGCAGGCTCCCTCCCACTGCTGTCTGTCCCTCACAGGCTCAGTGCGGACCAAGATCAAAAGTGAAAGTATTAGGTTCATTCAACAATGAAGGAGGCCAGAAGAATCTTTATTCTTGCTACCTAGACCTCATAATACTACTTCTTGCCTTTATCATTACTTTCTTCAGTTCCATAAATTACACCATGTTTTTGGTAAGTTATTTTTACTTAGCATGATCAGAATCAATTTACGTTGTTTATGAAGAACCCTTATTAAAAGATACATATACGGAAAAGCAGAGTCAAGATAGACTGGGAACAACATAAGGCTAAGATGACATTGCATAAAGCCAAAGTCTTGTACTCCCTATGTACTTACTGAATATCCTGGAGTGGATTCTACACCTCACTATACCATATATGGAAATTGGATATGAAGCTACTTTTCACGATTCAAAGTTCTTGAAAAAAAAAAAGGGTTCAAGGCTTTAAAGCATATTGTGCATTATATTTTTTCATTTATTTTATTTTTTAATCTGTTTTCTGAGACGAGGTCTTGCTAGATTGTCCAGCCTGGGCTTAAATTTACTCTATAGCCCAGCATGGCCTCAGACTCAGAGTAATCCTCTTGCCTCAGCCTCCCAAGTGCTGGGATTATGGACATGGGCCACCATTTGGTACATTTTAAATAGTTTAGACCTACATATGCTGCTTTGATTCTTTATCCAGAACAAGTTAGGCACAACCATTATTCAATATCAGTATGTGCTGAAGTCAGTGGTGGTATAGGGTGAATATTTATTGTAATGCTCTAGAATATTTGCCTATGATTCTGTCCTGAATGAAATGAATGAAACGTCATATTTTTTAAGAGAAGGAAACACATACAAATCATACATATTCCTGGAAAACAGAGGTTTCACCATTTTCTTGAATGCATAATTTAATATTAATTTGGAAAATGTAAAATCATTTCAGATTTCTGGAATTAGAAAAGCTCTTAGAGATGATAAGAAGGAACTCATTATAGTAAAGAAGAAAATCCTAAGCTCAGAGTTATTAAGTAGACTGTCTATGGTCAAGTCGTTAATTGCTGGAAGAACCGAACTTGGCCTCAGTTTATGACTATTACTATCAGGAACATTCTGCTGAAACTGCATTTTTCCATGTTTCATAAAACAACTGAAAGAAAAATGATTGAAGAAAGTAACCATCTAATTACAGAATGCTGAGTGGAAAAATTATACTTGTACATACTATTGTTAAAATGAGGTAAGAAGGGATAGTAAAATAAATATTCACCCTAGATCAAGTCCTTTTTCAAGAAATTAAGTTTAGAATTTGAATCTGTGGTTACATAGTTGGGCAAACCAGATTAAAAAGGGATGGAAAATATGTCCTATGTAAGAAAGCAAGAACGTTAAGGAGCGAAATAGAAATAGATGAGAAAGAAATGAAAAGAAATAGCTAAGAATCTTATGTCAGTTCTCCAGTGTATAAATATGTGATTACAATTTTAGGTGACAATTTAGCGCTTTCCAAGAATACACAGACAACAAACAGACTGAATGTTTCTTCCATTGTGCAAACTCCACTCGCAACATGCTGTGCCAGATTGCCCTGAGTCACAACTTGGCAGGCGTGTGAGGCGAAACACGGAGACGTCTTCCACAACTCATCGCTTCTCTCCTAGGAAAGAGCGGACACCTCTCCAGCACTGGAGGCCGGACCCTGCTGCAGCTACATATGCAGAGTACTCAGGTAAGGAGCATCTCCAACAAGCTTAATGCCGGATAGTTAGAGAGGTGTCTGCAGACACCTGCCCAAGGAAGATACCGGTTTACAAAAAATAAGTTTGCAAGGGAAATTGTCTGGCCACATTCCATAGGATGATCTGCATTACCCTCCAACACAAAAAAGGTACGTTTTTAGTTTAATATGGGCAATTAACGTATACAAGTTAAAAACTCCTCAACTGGGAGGGCTCCATTTTGATACTGATCCTAATCGATTTGTGTAGCCTTCAGGGGTAGCAAATTCATTTTATAAAGGGGGGGACAAAAAATTTGGCTTTGCACTTCATAGTATCTAGGGAAAATTCTCAACTCAAGTGTTGTAGTGCTAAAGCAGTAGTAGATAATACAGAAGCTCATGAACATGGTGATTTTCCAATGAATCATTTACAAAAACAGGCGTACTGCCAGGTACAGTCATAATGTCCCAACTTCCTATGCAGAAGCTTGCACATTTCTGTACACTAGAGGTTAATTCTAGATTCTTGGGAGTCTTGACCAAACTCCAGTACCAACGTATTTAAGAAGCACCATTTGTTAGTGTATGAGCCAGGGAGTTTCGCGTTAGAGAAAATATCAGTAGTATGTAAAAGAGTTTCCAATCAGAGCACCCTCTTTTCCTAATAAAAACTAATTATTTCTTTTCTTACTGGATACTGAGACTATGCTTAATTATTCTTCACCTGAAAAAATAGGCGTGGCTATCAAGGGCCCAGAGGGATCTCTGAAAAAAATTTTTTTTGACTTTTAGTTTTCAAGTCCATGAGCAGGAGCTACTCTGGGAATTGTGACCCTGAATGTCATGCAAATCAGGAGTTTCCAGGGCCGAAACAGACTGGTTAATCTGCATGGCGTGTGGCCCAAGTGCTCAGAAGCTAAAGGGTGTTTGAAATTTCCTCTCTGCGATCCCTATTACTGGTGGAGGGCAGGTGCTTCCTAAGTCATTACAGACTTTATGTACAGTCTTGGGTAGTCAGAGACTTTTTAAACATCCAGATACACCCCAGGTCTTTTTTCAGCACCGTTGACAAGATTTCTTTTGCTGTTTCAACTTTCATGTATTTCTCAGACGGTGCTTTTTTTTAAGTAGTGGAAAATGTTGCTTCAGAAGTTGTTAGTCAACCCCGCAATTGAAGAATTCTGAAAAATCAAGTAAAAATAAGAGCTGTTCTTGTCATAGAGAAAATCAGATTGCTAGTGATAACTTGGATATATTGCCAGTTGGTACAGATACTCCATGCCAAAAAAATTTCTTTTCACCTAGATTTTTTTCCAAACAGTGCCTCTTAAATCTCATCAATGACACTGTGTGGGTTTGCACATATTCAACAAATCAGCACAGACATGAAAACCAAGGACTCTGCTGTGGCCATTCCCAGCTCTCACTGGAAACGTGCGCACTCACACGCCTGACAAAGTTGAAGCCACGGTTGGTGGCTTCTGCAGCTAATGCACATTTTAGGGTCTTTCTTGAAGCAGTAGTCTTTTTTCATTCCCTCTCCCCCCCAAAAAGATCACTAAATACCATCCATTCTGTAGTTAAACCTCTGGAATTGTTTACGAATGTTTCCTCTTCAGTGTTCACTGCCACGTTTGAGAGAGCGAGCCAGAGAGTTTCAAGCTTTGGTGAGTTCGGTCACCTAGAAGGCAGCATAGACTGCTGGGACCTGACCCCAGATTTGACTCAGAGGGACTGATAAACTGCAGGGCTTCTCACAAATCCTATTTAAGCTGTGTCTTCAGATCTCCCTGAGTAACGTGGTCAGAGTGACTGTCACTGTTTTATGGGTTACCTGCCTCACATGGTAGGAAAAATGATCAAGTATCCAGTATAAATTTCCTGCTTAAAGTGACTCAGTTCACTTAGTTAATTCTCCAGTGCCTGAGCATCGTTTACAAAGTCTTGTGCAAGCTGTCCCGCTGACCTTTCCATTCGCTGTAATATGAAGATTACACTAGCCTTCTTTCCATTCTCAAAGGAGGCCGACTTCTCTGGGACCTTTGCACTCATAGTCCCATTGTCTGGAACATTTTCTTTCTCTCCGCGTAGGTTATTTGTGATCCATCTTCTAATGAGAATCGTAACAACAGGCATTTTTGTAGTTCTTTACATGTCCTATAGCTACCTAATTTCCCTCATCCACTTTTCTTAGCAGCTTTAAGAAGCAAATATCTTTTTTTGCTTTTTTTTTTTTTTTGAGACAGGGTCTCACTTTGTAGTTCAGGCTGGCCCTGAGCTCACTATGTAGCCCAGGCAAGCCTTGAACTTAGCAATCTGCCTGTCTCTGCCTCCCGAGTGCTGTTTTTTTTTTTTGTTTGTTTGTTTGTTTTGTTTTTTTTGAGACAGGGTCTCGCTTTATAGTCCAGGCTGGCCCTGAGCTCACTATGTAGCCCAGGCAAGCCTGGAACTCAGCAATCCTCCTGCCTCTGCCTCCCGAGTGCTGGGATTACAGGCATGAGCCACCACGTCCGGCTCTTTTTTGCTTTTTACATGAAAGATTATTAAAGTGTTAAGTGGTGAAAATCACATACATCATGTTAGTGACTGCACAATGACTTGAACTCATGTCTTTATGCTTTACAAAGGTCAGGGTGTTTTCTTTTTTGCATTCTAGTACACTGGACATTGATGACAAGTGTATCATAATTTTTACTGTATTCTTTGTTGTTCAATATGCATCTGAAAGTGTCAACTCATTTGAACACCTAACCAAGTTGCTAATGGGAAGCAGTGCTTAGAGAGCTCTTTCAGCCTGCACAGATAATCACACACCAGAGCTTTCAGTAGAGCAAGATGATTCTTCCCTTCACATTCAAAGCAGTATCAGTGACCATTGTCTCTAGCAAGAGGACAGGAACCCTGAGTCATGTGCAGGTGGCTGACAGCTCTCCAGCTGCTTTCACCTTGTTTTTTCCTCCCACTGTGGCCCAGGGAGACATTTGCCTCTCGTGGCCACTTTCCTTGTTTACGTCTTTGTGCCCACGTCGGCCCAGCCTCCCCCAGAGGCCACTGTGACAGACTGGGCTGGGCAAAGGAGAAAAACAACAGTGAACAGCCCTTCGGATCTCAGCCTCATGCTCCTGAATTAGGATGCTTCACAATATTCTGGCCCTTTCCCATGGAAACAGATGTTGACTTACACCCTCTGAGAATTCCAGAAGCCACTCTTTTTATCTGTGTCAGGCTGGGCATGGAAAGATGCTCCTTAAATAGAAAAGAAGAAAACGTACTAGAAATGGAGACCATGTCCTAAGAGAAAAGGGAGGATGGGGCCAGAGGTCTCAGGAAAGTGAAAGAAAGGAAAGGAAGTTAACCAGCTTGAACTGAGCCCTGCTGTAGCTTAGTGAGGGTGAAGGATAGAGGTGAGGAGTCACATTCCTTGCAGAGGGCTCAGGCACAAAGCCCTAAGGCAAGTTAAAACTTGAAACAAACAACTATAACATTATATACTGCAGTATGTCGAGGTGAGACCTATGAGAAATAAAGAGATGGAAAGACAAGGCTGAGGATGGAAAAGACAAAGGGTGAGTTAAAAAGATAGATTAGAAACTGAGACTGAGCTTAGGAATATTTTAGGGCATAAGTCGGCAGAGGAAAGCATATTCCTCAAATGGGGATTATGTTCCGGACCAGCATCACAGGGATATGGCCGTCACCAAGGCTACCCATGGTCAAAAGGGTCATGCTTCCTTCCACTTAATGCTGTATTGTGGCTGCCATGAAGTATTTAGAATCTTCTAACATGGGAGTCTGTCTTTAAATTTTGGGATGGGCCTACAAATAATGTGACTGGCCTTGATACTGTGTGCCAAACAATGGTTCTGTCATCTCCCTATTGGTAAGGTATCTATGAGATGATATTAAATCTCTATTTTTGACAAGATAAACTGAGGCATAAATCAGCAAAGGTGCTTAACCAAGGAATATATCTACAGAATGGTAGCGGGTTGAGATTCTACTTTAAACTTTTCTGATGTAACTACTGCTCTCTTCAAATGGCCTTTCTGAGTCAGTCCTCCATCTGAGCACAGGAATGTATCAGGGAGACCAATGCCGACACTCAACCCTCCAGATTCAATATTATTCTTCTCACCAGCGAACATCTCTTATTTCAAAAAGGAACATTTTTAGCTCCAAGCATTCTCCAACAACGCTGTGGTCAGGCTCCCTGTCTGTGTCACAGTGATAGAATAATGAATAGCCACAAATGAAAGAATAAAGAGCTCTTTGCTTGATAGGTTGCTTGCTATTCCCTCCACTGCCCAGAGATATGTACAACTGACAAGCTCATCCATCCATGTCCACAGACAGGTGAGGGAGCCATGGGAAGGAAGGAAGCTTGGGTCTGCATTGTACCAGCATGAGTTAAAGTTGACGAGTACAAGGGGTCGGGAGTCAGACTGCTGAGAACAGGACCCCACCATTCCCTTTAAATCCTGTGTGAATCAGTGTCCTTAACTGTGAGATAGGACATTAGTCATTTCTGCCTCAGCGAGTGGATGAAGATGAATTGAAGCAACAAGAGAGCACAGAGCTTGTCTACAATAACTGCATAGTGCACATTCGCCATTGTTTTGTGAGGTTGTCTCCACTGAGCCAGGGAGGAGCTGAGGCTGACCTTAAAGGAGCGACGACGGAAGATCTCACAGCACGGGCCCTGAGCACTGAACCTCAGCAGGACAAGCTAAGCAGTCCGATATCCTTGAATGTCTTTTTTCTGATCCTTTTGGCTGGAGTGCTGGGTCAGCACAGAGCACTTTCAACAACTGTACTGACGTAAAACCTCAGCTCGTTAATTAAACACTGCAGCCTGCACTGTGGGCGCAGAACACGAGCAGCCTCTCCCACTGGCTTGTTCAGATGCGGAGAAGTAGGCCAGGAAGGCTGCCCATCCACAAAGCTTGAATTCCGACATGGACAGGGCAACCTGCCAGGCAGTCCCCTCGCAAGACTGTAGGTATCACCTTCGGTGCTTCTGCTTTCTGAGCCTTTTGTCTCCTTGTTACAATCACTTTAAAATTGTTACGATATTTGCATCGCTGACATTGACTTCCCAAATGTAAAAGACACAGGGTGGAAATATAAAAATACTAATCTCCTATCAAGCCCGAAAAGATATTGAGAGATCATCACCAAAAATATAAAGAAGAGTACTTTTTTCTGAATAAGGGCAGGGAAGGCCTTAGGGGAATGAGATTGAGAGAAAAGGAGTAGTGACAAAGATCTGACCTCTGGCTGATGCTATCTAACACACTGATTGGAGGAGGCCTGGTACCTGTCTGAGGGCCCTGCAGACTTTAAGAAAAGTGTGGATTTTATAAGAATCAGAGTTAAATCTGTTCTTGCCTCTTTCCACATGCACATACCTGCACATGCACACATGCACACATACACACACACACACACACACACACACACACACAATGAATGTGCATCTTCACACCTAGGATTGGGGAATGTAACACATCGCCACTGTTTTTTGGCATTCTTCTTATCAAAAAGTGGTGTTGAAGCCGGGCACACCTGTAATCCCATCACTCTGGGAGGCAGAAGCGTGAGTACTATAAGTTCGAGGCTGGCATGGGCAACATAGTGACTTAAGAGAGACTCTATCTCAAAATAAAACAAATATTGAAATGCTGGGAAAGTAGTTCAATGGAAAAGTCTTGGTTCACACACACGAATGTGAGCGATAGGATCCCGTATGAATCTGAACAGACTTGTGGCTGGTCCTACTGATGTGGTATAGCAGAAGTTATGCTACAGGTCTTCCTACACTAGGGCGCAAAGTCATGTAGCTTCTACCTGGTTCATGACATGCTGACTACCCAGAGATTTTCATGCTAAAGGGGTGATATTTAGGGACTTTGAGTGCTGCAAGTGGTCACGGCCATCTTGGCCTTTAAACCAGGGCAGCTCTCATCCAAAAACATGCAACAGTCAATCTCTACTAACTCTACATGGAATAATAATCATCTACCCAAGGCTGATCTGAATTCCTGACTCACAGAGTTATATGAAGAATGGCAACTATTTTCAACAACTAGGTTGTAAGATAGTTTGTGACACAGCGACAGATAACTGTGCTGTGATTCTTTACCTTCCCAAAGCTGTTAAATCCATTGCACAGAGAGTTTTCCATGTCTTACTTTCATGGCTTTTTGAGAAATCAAGTCCTCTCTGGAGTCTTCATAAATATTTCTAAAATTTAGCAGATTTTTCCACTAAATAGTTCTCTTGGTTTCCAGTGATGCAAGAATTGAAATTCTACATGGTTCTCCATGCTTGCTTGGGTATGCCTCTATCCCCTGCGAGGTCAATGTCCATGGTGCTGTTGACTTTGATAATCTTAGGAGCCCAGGGAAATCTTTATGGAAAATATTACATTCAACAATCACACTGCCTTTCTGTTGGCCTGTATTCTGTTGTGAAGGTTTGGTGGGAAAATGGTCCTGTTTTTACTCGGAAGAGTCTTTATATTCTCCAATGTAGGATAGCATTTATCACTCAAGTGTAGGATAAAATATATTTTATTTTTTACAATCTTAAGCCTATTTTCTTTAACTTTTGTTGGACAGATGCCTGGCTGGCTTGCTTCACTTTTTCTACCTGTGATAAAATTCTACAGCAAATACAATTAATGTCCATGCTGGGAATTCTCATGTCCACATGAAATATTCATTAAAACAATGCAGTTTCCATTTTAAAAAGTCCATTCTTGCCTTTAATTTGTTACATGAATGGCCATGACACTCTTTGCTCTGAAATTTGGATCTTACGAGAAATGATCTGTATGCAATGGTAGAGACCCATCGGTTACCAATCAAATTGGAGGAGTCACATATTCTACATATTTAAAATGTTAATTTTGAAAACAAACATTCCACAACCCCAAGGCTTTGTCTCTTTTCCTAGATTGAGATCCAATTCTAAAGTACTTACAGGATACAATTAAACATTCTAAAAATGTGCTGGAGATTCACATTAGAATAGCAGCATAAAAGGACTAAGACCATCTGACACATAAACAAAAAAAGTGAAGTAATGGGGCTGACAGACCTGTATATTTAAGAAAAACTTATAAAGCCTTGGTAAAACAAATCAAAGAGGACACATAAAATAATGGAAGGAGAGTCCAGATTCATGAATAAGGAAAATTTATAATGTTAGTGTCCGTGGTACTAAATGTAATATATAGATTCAGTGCAATCTATTTTTACCAGCTGTTTCTCAGAGAAAGGGCTACTATCTAGAGTATACAAAGATCTTTAAAAAATCAGCCCCCTCAAATTTAAAGACCCAATTTAAAAAATGGGCATCTGAAATGAACAATTTTCAGAAGACGTAAAAGCAGCTAAGAAGCGTATGAAGAAATGTTTAACACTGCTGCTCATTTGAGAGATACAGATGAACACAACACTGAGATTCCACCTCACTCCACAAAGAATGGTTGCTGTTGCAATATTAACCAGCAACAAATGCTGGTGAGGCTGTGGGGAGGAAGGAACCCTTGCTTACTCTTGGTGGGAATGCAGACTGGTGCAACCATTGTGGAGATTAGTGTGGAGATTTCTCAAAAATCTAGGAGTAGAGGTCCCATTTGACCCTGCTATTCCCCTTCTAAGAATATATGTGAAAGAATTAAAAGATACATATCATAGTGACAAATGTGCACCCAAGTTTATAGCAGCTCAGTTTGTGACAGCTAAATCTTGGAAACAACCCAAATACCCATCTACTGGAGACTGGATTAAAAAAAAGATGTGGGTTTTTCTTTGTAAAATGGAGTATTATTTTGCCATAAAGAATAATAAATTTGTGCCCTTTATACTCAAATGGACGTACATTGAAGACATACTCATAAATGAAATAAATAGGTCACAGATGTATAAATACTAAGTATATCTTTTCTCTGGTATGAGGAACTGAAGATGTAAATGAGTTCTAAAATATATGATAGATATTGGGAAATAGAAAATATTCAAAGGGAAAACAGGGTGGGGTAAGTAGAGAAAGAAAAATTTGATAGGAAAAAAGCTTATGTATATATATGGGGTAGAGGTGGCACAGAGGGCTAAGGAACAGGAAAAAAATGACAATTAAGTCATGTCATATACTGGTACAAATTCTTAAGGTTGAATGTGATCATAATGTATATATAAAATGTACCAATAAAATCAATAAAAAATAAAAATGCAGGCATTCTGTCAAATATCTTTAAGTCCCTCTCATAAAAAAATTTCAATTTCCTTCAGCAAGCAGTTACTAAGGGACTACCCTGTACTCAGGGCTCTAAGCACTAGGAATGTGGATCACTAATTCATAGCCTGTGCTTTCACAGGCTCACAAATACACACATGGACAGCTATTTATGTAAATAGCTATTATGCAGCCTGGTTAGTCTAGGGTATATGACAATTTTCAATCAGTTGGAACTGGATCAATCACTTTGCTCAGAAAGTCAGACAAAAGGAGACTGGAACCTTTAAAGATTCCCACCTACATGAGTCCAAGGCTAGAGGCATGGGAAACTGGGCTCAAGAAATCCTTCAGGGTACTGCTTCCCCTTATCTGACTCATAGTTTTACCTATTGAGCTGCGAAAAGTCTCCCTCTGTTCTTCACACCCAGATTTTCCTCTTTGTCTCGAACATTTCTCTGTGATAGTGCATTTGGACATTTTGAAGAGCCATAGAAAGGAAGATACTCAAATGGAGCTTTTGTGGCTTACTCTATGGATCTATCTTAAGAAGGATGAGTTCGTGGTCAGCAGGTATTTCAGAGAGGATATCTTTTGCTCATTGTTCCACTGAATGGTGGTTTTATCACTCCCTGCCGGTCTGAATTCTCAGCAACATCTTCAACATACTTTTACCTCAAGTCCTCTTTTCAATGATTATTGTATAATTACAATATTACAGAGCTAGATTTAGATTACAAATTACAGAGCTAGAATCCTTTTATTTTTATCATATTTGCTACGTAAGCCTTATCTACTGATGCTGTGAAGACACGTAGGAATAAACCATGTTCCTAGTGCCCAAAACTTAGGGTGTTCTGTTCCAGACGGTTATTCTCCAATACTTTATGACTGCTGTGTAACCAAAGCTCAAATGACCGGGAGTGTCCTTCAAGGACAGGTAAATTACAGAAAGAGGATGAAGTTTCTGTGTGAAAGCTCCTGTTTTTCTTCCTGGCAATGGCCTCAATATCAAAGTATTGAGGGTAAAGTATGGAGGCCAAGGATGCTGATCATTCACACTGTGCAGGATAAGAATTCCTGCAAAACGTCAACAGTGACAAATTTGAAAAACTCTGACATAGAGCAAAATTCAAATCTGTAAAAAAGAAACCCAAAAGTACAGTGATTCAAGATAGAAATTATTCATTTGTTTCTGAGGTGGAAATCTAAACGGTGGGAATACTCAGGTCCTTTCTACCCCTTTGCTCCACTTCCACTGTAGTAGAACGCACAAAGTAGCCAACCTTCGATTTACTTTCTGGCCCTTGTGTGTTGACTTATTGAGGCTGCCATCACAATATACCACAGACCCAGTGATTGGAACAACCTAAATTTATTTTCTCATGGTTCTGAAGGCTACAAGTCCAAAATCAAAGTGCTAGCATATTTAGTTTCTCCCAGGAGCCCTCTGTGCGGCATGCCACCTCCTTACCGAATCCTCCTTTCTCCTATGTGTGTACATGCCTGGGCTCTCTTCTTCTTCGCATAAGGACACAAGTCACCTAAGATTAAGGACCCTTTCTTATCTCTCATTAAATTTTATTTACCTCTTTCAAGAAAGTCTCTATGTCCAAATACAATCACTTTGCGAGTATGGATGTGGCATGATTCTGTTTATAATATTGCAGGAAAGAAGCAAGAGAAATTAGATTACAATTTCATGTTAGGAATTTTACCTATAAGTTGTAGAAAGTGTTCGGTTTCACATAATACTGTTCTGAAACTTAGACACACGCCCAAAGTACAAAGAGGGCTGGAATATCTATGCATTCAGCTGAAATTTAGGGGATTACATTAATGAGAAGAAAAAGAAAAGCTATTAAAGAAAGAGGAAGAACTTTGGGATTCTGGAAAGTGGTGATTTGTTATGATTTTAATTTAGCACTCTCCCATTTACTACTTCTTGAATTTCTTCTAACTGCCAGAGCCCACGTGCTAGTGATATTTATTCCAATGTGCTACTTAAGCACTGCAAATTCCGTACCCATTTTTAGATCATCTTCCATTTGGAGAGGAGTCCCAAAACTTCACTTACAGGAAAAAAACTTCACATTGCTCCACTGGTCGATTTGAGTCTGGGTGAATTTACTTCCCACCAAGACACTGAGATTACAGTAATATATGAATCATTCTTATATATTTTAAGAATGACTAAAATAAAACAGTAATACACATTGTTTTAACATATATTAACTCAGGCCATAAACTGATACCGGATAGATATATTTGTGATGCTAAATTTCTAGGAAGTTTATGCTAAAAAAAGAGCGCCACCCTTCAAGACATTTGGGGAACTTCTACAATAGGCCATATCTATGTGAAATACCATGAGTCCTTGATAGGACTCAGGCAGCAGTGGCGGGCTGGAGAAAGGTGACCCGTTACACTGCCCACTGAGCACCGAGGAAAGCCAACTCACCGTTCTTCTTGTAGAACATAATTTCTCCTTTGAATTCTGTTTTTTCCTCCAGTGACTTTTCGATCTGAAGCATCAGTTGCTCGTTGGTTTCAACACCGAACAAGAACTTGCAGCTGCAACTCTTTTGCATGACTTCGGTTCGGGCGAATCCAGCAAGCTCGCAGAAGCCATCAGAACAGTAGACGATGGGGAAACCCTTCGCCACCTGGGCATTGGCGAGAATGAAGTTGCTATCTGTTGAAAAAAAAAAGAGAGAGAAGATATTTAGCAACATAACTCTCCCATAAAGCACCGTTTATAAGCACATGAGCACGCAGGTTTAGTCCTAGAAATGCAAGTCTTGATGTGCTATGGAAGAAACGGGACTGTCTAGAGCACAGAACGGGGTGAATAATGTACCGAAGTACACACACCTGGTGTCCGTGAAGCTCAGGGCGAGTAAAGTGAAATTCACAGGGCACTGACAAGTGTGCTGTGAGAGTATGTTACTTACTTCACAGGTGTGTATTAGGGATTTTTCTTCTGGTCTTGGGGATCAAACCCAGGGAGCCACACGTGTTGAATCATATCCCCAGCTTCGGTACAGGCTCGAGGCAACACACTGGCATAAATATTCAATGAAATTACTATTAAGAATGTTATCATATTAACAATAAAGAACTAGAGGCTAACCAAGACCAGAAGATTATTATTAAATGCTTCCAGTGATCCTTGAAGGAGACACTGAAGGTCAGTATTCAAGAAGGGTATTCAGGACGACTATGTGGAGAGTGACTGTGTTTTGTCTTATGCTGTTGTGAAGCCAGCGGACTGGATTAGATTATTTTAGACTAATCATTCTCTCATGCTTTTCAAGATGATCTGTTGACGGTATATTAAATGTTGGACTTTGTGCCAGATGTAGATTCAAAAAATTTTAGGTGATTCCGGTCCTTAAACACCATGTACTTATGATTCTGTTGGAATTTCCAGCTAGGTCCAGAGGAGGGCGCCATTCTATTGGGGCTATGGTCTGAACCTGACCCATGCCCCACTTTTGATCCCTCTCCAGCCACAGGGTGTACGTGTCTCCCTTCAAGGCAAACTTTTGTCTGGGAGACGGTTTAGGAAATACAAATGAATAGCAACGACAGAGTCCTCAAACACCCCCGAACAGCACTTAATGTGCTCTTACAAGGCTTTTGTCACTAGATGGCTTGTAACTCCCTCTTACTGTATGAGAATGCCAGGAGATGTGGCTCTGCCATATAACAAGTTCTGAACTGAGGGGTATGGAGTGTTTTCAGAAGAAAAAAGAAAAGTGTACTCTCTAGCCCTGGATAGTATAATTTAATGGAAGAAATGCATGCATATAAATAACACTAAAATACAGCATGTAAGAACCACATGAGTACTACTAATATAATTACTGCCAGACTTGAGATGTTAAATATCCTAGGCATTGAAAGTAGTTAGTTTGGAACAGGAGATGATTTATCAGAAGTCATGGAAGTAAGGAAGAGGGGTCTGGATGTAATAGGATCAAAGGATAAATGAGAAAACAAACTGGACAGAAGGAATAAACACTGAATTTTGTCCTAAAGTTCAGCTTTCCTGTTTTTCATAAGAATACATGGGCTTTCTTTTGTTATTATTCATCTGGTACTTTTCCCATCTTTCTACTTTCACCTCTTCTAGGGATTTATTTTTTAATGTGTCTTACACATAGTGTATATATTACTTTTAAGTAAAGTTTGAATGAAAACACAACCTTCAATCTAAGATTAATATATTTACTTTTATTCTTACTATATTACATTGCTTTGTGCCATCTTAATTTGTTCTTTTGCTTTTTTGTTTTATTATTTTGCTTCCATTTAAAAAATTTTAGAAATATACCTAAAAATTGTCCAGCATTTTTTGTTTTGTGGTGATTCAGTACTTTGTTGTTTGGTATTTTAAAATGACAACTATAGATCATTTGCTCAGAAAACTATTGTGTGTATTATGTACACTGTACTTTTTCCTCTCTAATGAAATAATTCCTAATTTCAATATTTATAACATCATTCCCATTTATATAGATTTACCCCTTATTGATCCTTATGGAACACATTGACTACTTTTTCTGACAACTAAAGCATATTTAAATCACATTTGTTCTGTATCTCTTAGTGACGTGCTTTTTAAGTAACTTTCTGAGCATCATTATAAATGCGGACATAAAAATTAAAAATCAGTCCTTTCAAACTATAATGAGCTTCTGGAAAAAAAATTGTTCACCAAGACGCTTGGTCTGTGTGCTTCAATTAAAGAATAAAATGTTTGAGGCAGTTAACTCTTCCTGCAAATGTACTGTAAAAACAAAGCAAAAACAGAGACATGCATTTGCCTTTTCTGTTTATATTTAGCACTTGTCCTTGATATGTAATTGCACTTCAATTCCAAAGAGAATTTAGTGACAATCTGTGCTTTATACAGCTTAGTGTACTCACACTATGAATGGTCCTTCTGTTGGGAGAGTGTAGCTTCTCCGCTTGGCTATCTACTGGGAAACATACGCTTTTTGAATACCAGTCCTGGAATTCCCAAAGAAGAAACATGACATTTACTTCAGAATTACGTAAAACAAAGCTACTTCCATCGTGGTAGGAACTCATCTCAGACATATCACTACACAGACATATGCTAAGGGTATTTAACCTTTTAAGGAATCAATTATGCATATGTGATATGTATCCAAATACCACACCGCTTTTCTCTGCTTGTTTCTGGGTCATCCTTGTGTGTATTTTCAGCTAGCAAGTGACAGTAAACAGTAAAATCTAAATGCATTTACATATTAGGCAGCTGGTTATTTCTCAAAATGGTTCTTTAGTGAAGTTTCAAGAGTCACCAGGTCTGTCACGTTGGGCAGGGACACTGGTCCTCCGGTCTCAACTCCTCAACAGTCCTTTTGCTTTCAAACAACGGTCTACAATTCTCTGTTGACTTTCTAAACACAAAAGGAATGAGGGAGAGAAGCGTGGAAGATTTTTAAAAAGCAAGCATGGAGCCAATGTTAAATCTTTTCACCTTTCTACTTGCCTTTTAGGATGAAAACCATGAGACTTAGAGAATTTTCATTTCATCTCCAAGATCCAAAGTCAAGAACCGACCTGCTCTATGTGACATACTATTTTATGATGTCACTCCTTCGTCCTGTAAAGTTGCTCTGTACTATCAGCAGAAACGAGTAGACCATTAAAAAGTATTTTATCTGTTTCAATCTCTGAAAAGCCCAGCCAAATGCCATGGAGTTTTCTGTAGAGAGACTATTTGTTAAGAGCTCATCAAGAAGCTTTCCTAAATCAGTTTACTTCTCTCTTCTCAGTAACATCTGGGTCATCCCTCAATGACTCCGTAAAAATCAGTGTTTCAGAGCTACGACTGTAACTCCCTTTGTTTAAAAATATTTTGCATAGGGCTTATCCAAAGTCTCACAGGAAGAAGCATAGAAATAGAGTTGTAATTCAAATGATCTGGTTTTCAATCTCTGCATAAACTTTCAATATGTATCCCAGTGTTCCTAAAATCTCCCATGGAAACAGTCTACTGGCCAAAGTCGGTGCATACTTCAGGAGGCCTGGAGCCACGGCCAAAGCCTGACATTAACATTCCTCAGAATTTTGCATTCCACTCTTTATATATTCATATTTGTTTTAGCATTTTTTATTTCATTCTCATGTGGGCCAGCCAAAAATTTAATTCAGTTTAAATTTCATGAAGATGAATGGTTGTTCTTTATGACTTTGTGCCTATTGCTCAGTATACCATTACATGCCCCAGGCTTGAGATCCACAACTCGGAGTAGCTCAAAAACAGCAGGCAGGTCCAGCTCCAGTCTTACTCTACAGTCTCAAATACTGAAAGACCACTGTCTCAGCACCCACTGCAATAACTCCCTCTATAACATTGATAGACAGGACTTTACCTCAAAGAGAAACTTGTATACTTTTGGGTCTGTCTACCACTAAGACAGAAATTCAGCCTTTGATGGTCTAATTCTTTATTTCGGAAGAGTGTCTTTGACATTGGTTCTATTATACAACCAAATCTTGGATTGTAGTAACAATTAATAATACCAATATATCCTGAAGACACAAATGGACATGTTCAAGCCCACTGGCCCTCATTTCCCTGCAGGGAGCAATACAAAAGTGTGAACAATTAAGTTTGTTTTATGAGTTACCTTTGTTTTTTAAAAATTACCTTTGGGAACAGGTTCAGCAAAGACATTTGCATCCCTTGTGATACTGATCAGGCAACTCTATAGACTACTTTATTATTCCAAATAGAATATTAGTATCTGACTTTAAAATATTTAAATGAACTTTGTATTTTATATAAACTTCAGGAAGCCTTAAATGCATGAATTCTAAGTATAATAGCATCTTTATGAGATTATTACTACTGGCTGCAAGCTAAAATTCTGATTGCCCTCTGCCAAAATTATAGAAGTTACTTTGACTTAGACCTTCCTAACCTATACAAAAAAGAAAAAAGCAGTTAAGAAATTTATGAAGAGAGAATCTCACAATCCTGATGATTTATGTACTATCCAATGTCTTAATTCAAATTGGCTTTCATTATGTATGGTCTGATTTTTTATTTTTATTTATTTATTTTTTGAGACAGGGTCTTGCTTTTACAGTTCAGGCTGGCTGGCCCTGGACTCACTATACAGCCCAGGCAAGCCTCAAACTTACAGCAATCCTTTTGCCTCTGCCTCCTGAGTTCTGGGATTACAGGTGTGAGCCACCATGCCCAGCACTGTGGTGTGTGGTACTAGGGATCAAACTCAGGATCTTGCGTTTGCTAGGCACATATTGGACACTAAGCTAAAAATACCCGGGCCCTGTATGGTCTGATTTTTAAGAATTGTCAGTTATTGCTGTAGACAAAGATTAGAAGAAAATATTAAGAGGTAGCAAAATTCAAAGCTGGAACTCGAGAATATAAGTAGTAATAAAAAGCAGTAGAAATAAAAGATAGTAGAAGGCATCTGTTTATAAAAATATTTTTCTCCCTTCAGTCCAAAACAAACACAGGTTAATACAAACAAATCAGGGCTCTTCACAATCTTGTCCTGAGGAGCACGGCCCTGGGCTGGCATCGGTCTCAGCTGGAATTTCTTAGAAATTTTGAATTTTTAACTCCCATCCCAGATCTCAGCCCCAGTCTGCACTTTAAATAAGATTTCTGTGCACGTTGAAGTTTGAGATGTTCCTAGAGAATAACATTAGAAATATTGGATGGTTTATCGTATTTGAAAAGCTCAAAATATAAATAATTTAAAGAGCAAAATCAAAGGAAGATAACAGGAAACAGATGTGGACTTTGTGAGGATGGGAAGGAGATTTGAGGATGTGGAGAGACAGGAGGTCAGGGAGGGAGGAAAGTGGATTAAGATGTGATGTGTATATGCGCCAGTTCCCCAGGATGACTGTATTATGTATTACAACTATACACTAACTTTATATGTATTGTGGAAACACTGGACAGAGCTCCAAAAACCTAGTTAAAATAAATAGCTGAGAGAGGGTATGTGGGTGCAAAACTAAAAGAAAGTATCCTTACTTTCATTATATATCCTTTGCTGCTTTTAAATTCTGTACTATATGCATGTAACACCTGCTAAAGTATTTTTTAAAATTTAAATAAAAATTATTTGGATGAATAAAAATACTTGACTAAAAACAAATGGCAATCTTGGTAAAAATATTGTAAGAAAAATTTAATTTCCAATACAAATATAAAACCTCACTAAAAAAATTTGAAACAAATTTAGTATACTCTCTATCATAATTTAAAACTAGCAATATTATGTATTTAGTGGGTAGAGCCTTGTTGAGTGGGTAGGGGAATGGGAAAAGTGAGAATTAAATTGTGTCATATACTGGTACAAATTCCTAAAATTGAGTGTGATCATGGTGTGTATATACAATGTACCAATAAAATAATTTTTTTTTTTTGAGACAGGGTCTCGCTTTGTAGTTCAGGCTAGCTCTGAGCTCACTATGTAAGCCAGGCAAGCCTTGAACTCAGCAATCCTCCTGTCTCTGCCTCCCGAGTGCTGGGATTACAGGCGTGAGCCACCACGCCTGGCACTAAAATAAATTTTTTTAAAAAGCTAGCAATATTATCAGTAAGTTCTGCAAATTCCACCTTTTCAGGTGCCTAACATGCTACCAATCTTGTTGATTTATTGTCTCAGAGTTCTAGAAACAAGTTTCATCTTGAAAATGAATGGCTTTTCAGGAAGACCCAGTGATATTGCTCATCAAATACAATGAATGAAAGGCAATGTTCAGAAAGTCTTAAAAATAATGAAAAACCTTATTTGGTATTTTTCCACAATTATTTCTCTCATACACACTGGTAATGCAATTGAATTGTCTCATACAGTTAATCTTTTAAACAAAATATTCTTTCCATATCATCTATTCACTTCTTTTAAAAATTAGTGTTATTATTAGAATTCTGTTATTTGGATATTTAGACCTACAGTCTGAGGGACATTTGTTTACTAATACAGTCACAAACACAATGACATAACTTGGCATATAGTATCTCATTCCAAGCATTAGTGAAACAAATCAATAAAATAAATTTATAACCAATTCTTTTCTATGAAAGCACATAGGGTTGGAGTGAAATGTTTTTAACTGAAGCTATTATTTGCTCTACTGTTAAGCAGTCATCATTCCTCACAAACTAGCAACTTTGCTTTAAAAATAAAATCAGAACCAATCGATGCGGCTTATCTGATAGCCATAATTTTCATCTTGGCATGTTACTTTCACTAGCATCTTTAGGAAACAGAAACAGGAAGTTTTACTTTCTATTAGAAAACAGATGGTGCACAATGAGAAAGCTAAATAATGTTAACTAAACAAAGCCTATCCTCCGGCATATGACACCAGGAAGTGATGGGTCCCACCAAACAGTGAAGAAGACTCATGTGTGTGTGTGTGTGTGTGTGTGTGTGTGTGTGTGTGTGTGTGTGTGTGAATGAAGGATTGGGGGTCATTATGGGTTACTAAGACCATCCACGGACTACCTTGCGATTTTCTATCAAATCCTGTAATTTGCCGAGTTGCGGGCCAACCTGTTTTGCTTTATAGAAAAAAGGAGATAGGTCATAAATAGCTCGGCTTTTGTGTGTGTTTTATTTCTACATTTCTATATTTGTAACACCAATTTTTCCCTACCGCCTCCCCAAATCGAAGATGAACCGAAGAAAAAGCTCAACCTTATTTCCTGCCTTTGCAAAGAGAGCTGAGGAGGAGAAAGCAAACTCCTTAGGACAGCTTTTCTTCAATGTGCAGAACTAGTTGACTCACAAGTGTCAACTCCCTTAGCCCAGGGGATGAGGAAGGAGATTTGGGAGAAAAGTTACAGGGTTTGCACTTTCTAGGGCAGTTTTCATTTCTTGTAATTTAACTCACTCAAATAATTTACCAGTGATGGAGCTTATGGTGATTTAACTTTTATATCACTGTAAAACATTTCTTAGGAGTTTGTTTAAAAACAAAGCAAAGGCAACATGATATTATTTTTGTTCTAAAAAACAAATACTTATTTTGGCATCTTATTTGACTCAATGAAAGACGGATTAAATGGAATATGGCAAAATCAGGCATAAACCATAGATGCCCATGTTCCCCAAATGTTTAATTTAACCTGTCCCTTGATGCCCCTGTAGAACAGCCAGGCTTTGCTTGCAATTATATTTAATTCAATGAGTATTTCTCTTTACATTTAAACAAATTGGCACACACTGTTCAAATGCACATGAAGACTGGTGGGGGAAGTGATTAATTCAGCCTTATTTTAGCTATTTACCTTATTTTTTTTTACACTTAAAACCTTCTAAATTCACATTTTTGAGGACCACATGTACAAATCAGTGCGCCTACTGCAGCAGCGTAGGCTGACTTTTCTCCACTTAAGCTTTGTATATATTTGGCAGAAGCTAATGAGATTTAAATGTTTTTCATAATTTGGTAGCACTTTCCAGAACCTCATCTGTCCATTGCGCAGTCTTCGCTGCTTCACAGCGCTCACGTTAAATTAAACAGGAAAGACAAGTGGCTTTGCAAGAGGTACTTCCAGGTTAGTTGTAGCAGGAAACACAAGTCTAAACGAATTTGATAGCTATAGATACTCCATGGCCGTGATACTGCCGTTTTCATTCTACCAACTTTGTAATAACAGAGAGAAGGGGCTAATTAAGGTAACACTTTGCAGGCAGGTCTTGGAATTTTTGAGAGAGGTGGTGGCAAGAAGAAGGGAAGAAAGAGGAAACCAACGCAGGTGCGCGCCAGCCCCACACTGTGAGAGAGAGAGAAGGAAGGAGACAGTAAGAGGAGACAGGCTGAATAACGCGGGTAACAGCGGCTACTTGCTATGCAGCGAAGATCCACCAGGGGCGCTCTGGTTAGCATTTTGTTTCTTGGATTTCTGGTCTTCGCTCAGCACTTTACAGCTAATTGGCACTATAGTGAAGGGACTTTGGCTCAGAAAAAGTGAATCGCCTCACAGTGCTGAAGAGCAAGTTAAAACATCTTTAGTGCTAGAATTGCTCTGAACTAGGTGACAGACGCGAGCTGGAGCCAGAACCTGGCAGGTAGGACTCCGTTCCTAAGCCCCATAATTCTCAGTGTTGGGATCCATCTTTTAAGCATGCGATCAATGTGTTTGTCTTAAAAACTGAAAGAATATGCATTTTATGAGCTGGAGAAAAACAGCGAATTTAGAGAATTTCAAAAGTTTGGTCTTAGATACACTTAATTTAAGAAGCGTATTAAGCACCCAAAAGGAGATGTGAAATAGGCAGCGGAATGAGTGAGACTGAAGTTTAAGGAGGCAGCTGTGCTGAAGATAGAAACCCGGAGTTCGCAGAAATTAGTTTATTTAGGGAGTGAGTATAGATGGAGCCCAGATGAAGTCTAAGGTGAGTCTTCACTGCTTGGAGACCAGAAAACTCAAGAGAGGCCATCAAACAGGAGCAAGAAAGAGTGACTGAAGAAGCCGAAGTTCAAGGAAATCAAGAATGAGACTGTACACCTAATGTTTCCAAGTCAGTACTACATAAATTTTACGTTTAAATATGATTTGCAGTGTGGATTTTTGAATGTCAGTATGTTCCTGTTTTGAGCAACAATATGGTTGTGGCATTGCACCTGCTCCAGACAAAAGGGTCACCGTGAAAACACCAGCTTGGTTTTCCCTACTGCTTTCCTGGCTTTGGTTAAGTACAGCAATGGGGGTTTAAAGAATTACAATGCTTGCCACCTCTGTCAAACAGAAGTTTAACTACCCGGGAGTTCAAATAAATTTACCTTCATTATTAATGTGAGGTTTATGAAGCCAATGCACTCATACACTTTAAGAAACAAACAGATGATAGACAGATGTACAAACTCCGATTTTACTTTCCTCAGCCACATCTCATCAGACTAATTTCTGAAACTTTTTTTCCACTCATATTTTTAGCTAATTATGATCACAGTGTAGCTACCGTTGTGAAACAGACATTGCCTTGCCATTACGTGACCAGGTTTGTAAGTTCTGTCTAATGAGACAGCTGGATGAGCCAGCCTGGAGGTAGCCAGCAGAGTATCTTCAGTTCTATGAAGACACTGTATGAGCAGATGACACTCATCATCTGGGCAGCTGTGCCTTTCTGCCTGCTACGACCTTCATTGCTGCCTTGGAATAAAACTATGGCTGGCAGCGCTGTGACCGCCATCGTGTGGTCTGGAGGTCACAAGACTGAAGGCTGAAAAAACCATGGGCTTCTGATGACATTCTTGATTAGCAAAATCTCTATTTTTTTTTTTTGGAGACAGGGTCTCGCTTCACAGTTCAGGCTGGCCCTGAGCTCACTATGTAGCCCAGGCAAGCCTCAATCTCAGAAATCCTCCTGTCTCTGCCTCCCAAGTGCTGGGATTACAGGCGTGAGCCACCATGCCTGGCCAAAATCTCTATTTTTAAAACCATTGGTATTTGGGGTTTTGGTATTTGAAACTGAAAGAAGTTCTAACCAAGAGACACAATAAATACAATGAACATTTCATTTCTATCTTTCATAAGCATAATTTGAATGGTGGTGCAATAATCAATATGCTAACATACTAGCTAGTCACCTATTGGAGACTTAGATATTTCTGGAATATTTCTAGGTTTTCTCTTTAAAAGATTTTATTGTTGGAAAATATTTTTTTTTTTTTTTTTTTTGAGACAGGGTCTCGCTTTGTAGTTCAGGCTGGCCCTGAGCTCACTATGGTGCCCAGGCAAGCCGCCACGAACTCAGCAATCCTCCTGTCTCTGCCTCCCAAGTGCTGGGATTACAGGCGTGAGCCACCACGTCCGGCATTGTGGTATGTGGTATTGATTGTTGGTGGACGTGTCTCCACGCCCATCATTATAGGTGGTTACCGGGGATCAAACTCAGGACCTTGCGCTTGCGAGGCAGGCGCCGGAACCACTGAGCTAACCCTCCGGCCCTGTTGGAAAATATTAAAGTTAATATTTTTAAAGCTAAATCTTTTGGATCATCATTGGGAATTTTTTAGAAAAAGATTTCTTAGGCTACCTTCTCTACTCATGGGTAGACATTTATTGACACCAAATGACCTTGAGAACTCCTAACAAATTTCATAATTTCCAACAAGAGTCCACAGAGAAGGCCGGAGATTTAGCTCTGTGGTTCCGGTGCCTGCCTCACAAACGCAAAGTCCTGAGTTCAATCCCCGGTAACCACATACAATGCTGGGTGTGGTGACTCACGCCCATCAGCAATCAGTACCACATACCACAGTGCCAGGCGTGGTGGCTCACACCTGTAATCCCAGCACTCAGGAGGCAGAGGCAGGAGGATTGCTGAGTTCGAGGCTTGCCTGAGCTACGTAGTGAGCTCAGGGCCAGACTGAACTACAAAGCAAGACCCTGTCTCAAAAAAAAAAAAAAAAGTCCACAGAGAGAAAAGGCCAAGATGTGTACTTCATTATACAAATATGTGCTAAGAAGGAGCATCATCCCATTCTATATTTTTCCTTCTGTTTGACAAGATCCTCCAGTACTGGAGACAGGGAGGTTAGGTAATTGGTTTTCATGCTCCTGGAAAGGCTCTCCTGGTGTCGTTATTTATCTACAAATGGAAAGCAAGATGTACTTGCTCAGCATGTGGTTATTAAATTACCAAACGAGGGTTATTATTCTACACAAATAAATTCTCAGAAAAGAACACAAGTGTCTACAAAAACAAAGACTTGGAATAATCTCTCAACTTCATGTTTTTCCTCTTCTCTTGGAAGTTTGTTTTGTCACTGTCTAGTCTGCTGTTTTCTCGGGCTAGCCACAGGGGGCTGATATCACCTCGTATGTGTCACATTGTCACAAAAGAGAGCAGTTTGGCCTAGGTCTGCTCCCGAAGCAGAAGCGGGGTCCACGGGTGGAGGGTGTGATGAAAATCTTTAATCTCAGCGTGAACATCATCCTATCTACTGGCTGAGGCTGTTCAAAAGGTCACAAGCTATCTCAAATTCAATGAATTTCTCGTTACTAAGAGAACCCATGTGAAGATGGCTGAGCAGCAGAAGGGGACTGTGAGAGGGGAAACCGCGGCCCTCTGAAGAATCCAGCAACAATGTTGTCATGCTTTGTAAATTTTATCCTGCAAATGGGCCCTACAATTTTGAGATATTTACTTCTAGATGTATGCCAAATCTAACTGCTAAATTTTACCTCACCAAATGTATACAGTATATAATTACATACTGTGTATAGATACACACACATATGTATATATGTGTATATATAGTCTTTGTTCAGTAGTCATTTTAATTATATTATTCTAAGCCAAAAGACATGATTTATATTTAAATTGCTTTGCAATAAAAGATAGACAAACACACACACATATATACACGTACCCTCAATCTACATCATCCACTGATCTTGCTGTGTCCCACAGTGATGCTCGTAGTTCAATGTTCCAAGGCCGATACACAACAGTTACAGATTCCAAAGTCTTACTTTTTGTATTTGTTCCCAGTTCGGTTGATCCAGCACAGGCACTATGTAACTGTGATTGTACTGGCCTCTGTTTGGGTGTCTGTAGCTCACTTAACTTAAGGCGCGCACTCCTCGCCGACGTGTGGGACTTGGACCGTTGCCTTCTCATACCCTGACGGGCAGCATTTTATAAGCCACGGTGGGTTTTGGAGAGAAGAAAACCAGGAGTGCTGCACACGGCTGGGCAGGACACACCTTTAACCAGAGCGTCTGGCTAGAGGGCTGAGCAGGGACTGGAGTGCAGCCTGCATTCAGCTCACGGAGCCACGAACCATTGTGTCGGGCTCACTGCACTGGAGGAAGGGCGCCTTCACCTCGTTCTCACGCTGGACATGTTGCTCCTAAGGACAGTGGTCTCCCGAATGTCTGAATATTCTTCTATTACCCAACAATGGAAACAGCAGTAAAAAAAAAAAAATTATATAGACACTTTCTGTGAGTTCTCACCAAATACTGTACCCAGAGAATTTGTAAATACTAATTTCAAAAGCAAGAAAAACATTTTTAAGTTTAAAAAAATTCCCTTTATTGAGCCACTGGTACATTATGATCATATTCAACATTGAGAACTTGCACCTGTACATGACATATCTTGATTCTCATTTAAATGGGAAGAAAAAAACTTTCAACCCATTCCTCAGTGTATTGCTGTTTAATTTCCTCATAAAAACTATATTTATATCGTGCCGGGTATGGTGGCTCACACCTGTAATCCCAGCACTCAGGAGGCAGAGACAGGAGGATTGCCAAGTTCGAGGCTTGCCTGGGCTCCATAGTGAGCTCAGGGCCAGCCTGAACTACAAAGCGAGACCCTGTCTCAAAAAAAAAAAAACTATATTTATATCCTACAATCCCATACCATTTATAGTAAAGATTAAAAGACTGAAGTACAAATGACTTCCAAAAGAATTACAGTTAATCAAAGTAGAATAAAATCAAATTCAGCCTTGTTTAAAAACCATACTATAGTTATGTGATGGGGAGGCCTTATTAGCCATGGTGGGTTTTGCAGAGAAGAAAACCAGGATTACCACGTATGGCTGAGCAGGGCACATCTTCAACTAGAGCGTGTGGATATAATTTGATGTTTTTATTCACTACATTAAAATATCATAGCATAATATAGGTATGGTACATAAGCTACTAAAACCTACTATAGGTGTTAATTTCTATATTTTAAATGACTTTTTTCATAATTTGAAATCTTAGTCATGTCCTTAAACACTAGGAATTATGCTCTCCTAAGACTGCGCTTCGAGTGCATAACTCAACCCATTTTTATACCGCCTTTGCCTCTAATGCCCCCTGACCCCGAATGCTCCAAACCCTGAAATGTTTTGGGCACCAACATTATCCTCAAGCAACTTAGGATTCTGGAGCATTTTAGATTTTTACATTTAGGGGTTGGTTATGTTCAATTGCTAAATATTCTAAAATTTGAAAGGGAAATCTAAAATGTGAAACAATTCCGCCCTAAGCACTTCAGATAAAGGATGCTCAGCCTTTAAAATCATTGGGAATATCGTAATTTTACCTAATTTCCTAAGACTCGCCACATTACGCAGTTTCTCCCAGCCTTTAGGGTTTCCCTTCTTCCTTCTACACCAGGCGCCCTCCTGCTGCTCACAAAGCCACGTGCCACGCCGGGCGCATGCCAGGACCCGCTCGCTCCCTCCCCCAACAGAAAACACTAGAATAGCTTGTCTTCCGCGAATTAGCAGCTTGGAGAAGACACTGAGCACAAGCAAAAGGCAGAAGACAGGAGTCTGCAGGTTACCACGATACGACTGGGCACACAGCGGCGTTTGCTGGTGTTGATCTCAAAAAGGCTGCGCACAGCCATCCCCACCCAGAGGAAGATTCCGGGTGAGACTTTCCGAACCGAGGAGGAAACACCAACAGCCCCCGCCAAGACCTTCTGGTCTGGATTGGGTATCGGTTGTTGGTTTAGTGGGCGATGACAGGGGAAAATCCCTCTGGGAATGTGGGGAACCCCGAATGTCTACATCACACTCAAAGGCCTGGGATTACGCTCCCAGTCTGCCCCCAGCCTCCCCCTCCGCAGTTCCCCCTCTGGGTGCATCAAACTATTGCCTTTATCAAAAACTACTGACTCCATCAAAAATTACTTCCAACTACCAGGTCCTGTCAGAATGCTTTAGCAAATAAATGTACAACATCGATTTTTCTGAGTATAGCGAAGTCTGTGGCCACAGCCAGTTTTCCTGGTTTCAATTTTGACTGTTTCTCTAAAATAATCATTCACTCAATCCAAACAGTGTAACTTTTACCCAGAAAATTAGATTAATGTAGCTCTCTGAATCTTCAGTATCTGAAGGTATTAAAAAGGCAAGCAGTTCATATCTATACGTTAAGAAAAATCTATTTACTTATCTTTTCCAAGTAAAAAAGACTTAGCAAAATGATAATCAATGTATTCTTTTATTCTTATTCCTTATAAGTAAAGAGGGTGATCAACATCTAGATGCCTGTCACTTGGCATTAGAAGTTATGGATGTGTCTCCACGTCGCTCGGCCTGGCGGCGACGCGGGCGCAGAGGACATCTCTCCTGGACACCGGCCGCCAGCCTCTCCCCGCGGACGCGGGTGGCTCCGGAGTAGCAGACGTCCGGCTGCCTTGTGTGGTCATATTTTAATCATGTTTGCTGTATGTATAAAGAATGCATAGAGGCGTTTTATGTGCTTGTAAAACTTACATAAATTTGTTGTATTGTTCATGGAACGTTCTGAAGCCTGCTTCTTTCTGCCAATTTTGCTTCTCAGATCAGTCCTCACTGATAACTACACACCCAACTGTTTAATTTTAGCTATTTAACTGTGGACAGCTACCTGTTCTTCCCAAAAGGGCTACATTCCTTCTTTTCTTTCTTCCTTCTTCCATTCCTTTTTTCATTTCCCTTATTATAAACAAAGCAGTCAAGACAAGAAGCTTGACCAGCAGTTTCTTGCTTCAGTGCAAGCTTTAGAACCTACAAAAGGATACTGTGTATTTTGTGAAATATTTACCCAGTAATTAATCCAGATACTTTCATTTTCCTGGAATATTTAACAAATGATGCTTGTGACTTTTCTGCTACATAGTTACTACTGATAAATATCCTTCTCGTATTCTTATATCCTGAAATTGCACCTCCGTAGGCACTGACAGTAACTGTAATACCAAAGCAAGGCTGTTTTCAACAATATTAAGAGTTAATAGGGCCAGACAGAGTTGCAGCCATTTGGCTTTGCTTACACAGGGAGGGGAAGCAAGCCAGGAAGTCTAAGACATGTAGCACTTTTAATCAAATCATCAAAAATGGCCGATTGACTCTTGACACAGAGACTATTTATTTAGGCTGAACCTTAAAAAAGTGTCTGTTTATAGGTCAAATATTGGCGTATATCAAAACTGGAGGCTCCCCATGCTTTCTGGATTTGGCTTCTGGTAGAATGCTTCTGTGAATAGTCACGAACTGTTTCTGAGACCTGTAGCCGCTCACACACAGCGGAGATTCAAATGTATTGTTGGGTGCTGTGGGCTGCCTTTCACATCATATCCCTCAAACATCTCATACATTTTCCACTCACTAATTTTTTTTTTTACCTAAAACCTTCAGTCAAGTTATGCATTTGTACTTCTCACAAAAGAACCCAGCGGAAGTGGTGACGAGAGGCTCACAAGTGACATTATACTCCAGCACTGACCATACAACACTTGTCCTACTGACCTGCTCAATGCGTGACATTTTCTGAGTTTCACAACAGCACCTTACAGGCTACTTCAGACATCTCAAAATTCTGTGCAAGAGTGGGAAATTGAAACAAGATGAACTCGACAGAAAAGCATGGCCTTTGTAACTCATTCAAGTGGAAACTGTCCTGTTATAGTTGGTTTTCTCATAATTAAAAACGTTCTACACGAAGCATGTCTTTGATGAAGTCCTCAAAATAGTTTCAGCTCTGGATTCTGAGTGAAGGACACAGTTAAGGGAAATAAAACCAGGAGTCAGATTATCTTCTTGGCAACCAGAATGATGCATTCGAGTTACATAAGGGCTCTTGCAATCTATTGATTGGAGTAAATAAACCTGTGAGGTGTGTTTTATTTGCTGATCATGCAGGTACCTTCTGCTTGATCCTGTTTTATTTTAAAAAGAAAAAAATCCTCTAGCACCAATAAATTCCAGCTGAGATATAGCAGCAAATAACTCAAATCCACAGTGTGAAGATTTTCTGAGCAATTCAACATAGTCCCCTCTGACTACGTTAAGTGTCCAGTGTTCTCTTTAAGAATCAGGCTCAATTCGTTGAAATTAATTTGATGTATTGACTTAATAGTTCAAGCAGAGATCTATTTACCTGTCAAGGGCATCATGGGAGAGGCTTTTAGGGGAAAGGAATGTTTGTAAATGAAAATGAGATCCCTTGATAAAAAGAAAACTGAGAGTGGGTAGAATTCACCGAGTTAGACTCCAAACACTCACCGCTTCAAGGTTTAGTCCTCCAAATTGGAGTTAACAATGATTCATTATTGTATTGTCATATATTTTCTTTGTGAGAAGGAACACCAAGGTAAGAAAGAAGTCAAATGCATTATTTAAATTTATTTTTAAAAGCTAAACAGCATTATTTAAATTCAGCCAAATTACAAGGAACTTTTTTTTTCCCCCCAGCACTCTCCAGTATATCAGAGCTACCTGCAGTTCTGGAGAAAAACTCTATCTCTCTTTTCCAATCGGTAAATTTACTATAAGTTTAAAGGTTGTTTTGTTCAGACAGGTAATCAAGTACTAAAATGAAATGTAAACTGGAAAAAAACTCAATCATAGTTCATTACAATAAGACAATCAAATTATTTTCTTTAGTCTTTAATTCAAAAGAATTTACAGATAATTTACAACATATCAGGCTTTTGAAAGACAAACAGAATACATGGTGACTGAGACACAATCTCTGTCCTCAAATTTATGCAGCTTATTTGAAAACATATGTAAATAAAAGGAAAATGTAACAAACTTTGAAACATGTTATCATATAGGTACTCATGAATATTTTATATTGATCTGATCAAATTTAAAAAATCACTACTTTTCAGTTTATGTGTTTTCCCCCAATCATAAATACACATGTTTAACATATTACTAATTGCAAAATAATTCACAGTTTGGAGAGAAGTTAGTTTGTAATCATTTTAATACTTCAGTGCAGGTTGTTTACTAATATTTCACTCTTATGCTTATTATAGTGCAAACATCTGTTATATTTGTTTTAATCAAATTCCTAGAAGTCAAAAGTTCTGGTCAAGAGAATATAGACCTTTCTCAATCTCTTATTTTGTAATGTAAAACTGCTTCCTCAAGTACAAAAGCATTGTGCCAATCCACACGGTCACGGAAAGTTGAACACTTGTAAGAGATATAAGTGCACACACTGCCCTTGATGTTTTTCCATTTGTAAATTTTATAAATGTTAATAATCTCTTTTTTCTTGAGAAGAGCTAAATATGTTTCCATTACACATAAAGATACTGAGATGCCCAGCATGTTGTTATGACCGCACTCCCAGCCCCTCTGCAGGCTGAGGCAGGAGGATTACAAATTCAAGGTCACTCTGGGTAATTTAGCCAGACCTTGTCTTGAAACAAAAGATAAAAATGACTGGAGATTTGGCTTAAGGCCAGCACTCTGGGTTTTTGTCTCTTATACAGCAAAACAGAACAAATGAACCAACCACCGAACAGGGAAAAAACAAAAACAAAAACAAAAAACCCTAAGAGATAATCATTAGTTTTGTCTTGCTGTTAAAAGCACATATTTTGAAATTTTGAAACAAAAGTAGGCAAGGCTTTTGGTGCCATGTAACCAAAGATAATACATGTTTTCCCTGAAACCTTTTATCTTAATTGTCTAAAATTATGATGTTTTAGGATAGCACGGTGACAGAACTCTTTTCCCTCATCAAGTCTGGCTTCGTGTTGTCTGGTTCTGAGTAACATGAAATGATCCACTTCTTATTTAGACTTTATCAAACATCAGTCTGTGTTCATCCTTTGCAACTATAAAATTATTGTAACCACCAAGATCACATAAAAATGTTCTTGGGAATCAAGTAAGTCACATCTGCAACTTTTATAAAAGCAGGGAATAAAATTCACTGAAGTCCCCAAATGATTTGAACGTTTCCTGTCCACATCTTCAACTATTTTTTGTAAGATGTAAGTCACTGCAAATAGTCTTTACTACTTCAACTACTTTCCTTTGAACCACTAATAAAAAATGGACAGAATACTGCTAGAAAAAAGAATCAATTGTCCAACTGGAGGAGGAATTTAGATTAGTTTGAGAATTGCAATGATAAATATTTTATAATTTGTTTCATAAGAAGATATAAACTGTGCATTCAAAAACCTGGCATTGCTTGGTTCCTTAGTAGCTGCAAGATTTGCAGTGTTTCTACTTCTCCTAAGCCTTGGTGGAGTAAAATGAGGTACTGTCCATAAAAGTGCACAGCACACAGCAGGTGTCTTAATGCGATTCTTTTCCAGACTCCAGCTCCTTTGGCCTTTCTCATGGACATTGTTTTTTTTGAGACAGGGTCTCACTTTGCAGTTCAGGCTGACCCTATGAGCTCACTATGTAGCCCAGGCAAGCCTCAAAGTCAGCAATCCTCATGTCTGCCTGTCGAGTGCTGGGATGACAGGCATGAGCCACCACGCTCAGCATTGCGGGGTATCGTACTGATTGCTGGTGGGCGTGAGTCACCACACCCAATATCACTGTACGTGGTTACCAGGATCGAACCAGGGACCTTGCACTTGCTAGGCAGGCAGCGGAACCAGTGAGCTAAATCTCCGGCCCTCTCATGGACATTCTTAATCAAACTATTCATAGCTTTATTCAGAATTTTCCAGCTAATGTTCTATTTTTAATCTATTTTGGGAGGTAATCTTATGGATACAAATGAACACAAATTAGATGTATTGGTTACATAGTACAGAAATAAACCTCATTCTATTTGTCAATTGATAATATTTTTCTAGTAAGTCAGAGAAGTAGAATGGTCTCTCTCTCTTTCTCCCTCTGTGTGTGTGTGTATAGAGCATATCTACATATATAATATGTATTAAACATATGTATGTATATATAAAAACATATTTTCCCACAATAATATATTGTAGCTTTATTGAACTGCTCCTAAAATCTCACATCTGTGTCACTGTCACCCAAACAGTGTCAGATGTTTATTATTTTCATTTTATAATTCTCACATGATACAAAGTAAGCCAAGAATTTTAATAGGACTCAACATGAATTGCACATGAGCTGGTGAATAGTGTAGAAGATGAGTTAGGAATGTAGATTTCAGAATAAGGGCCCACGTTCCTGAGGATCTCTTGTCAGAACTCTTGTAGCAAGAAAAGCCACAGAAAAATATGCAAAAATGTAAATAAATATTGGCACATTTTCTTTCTGTTCTTTTCAACTATTTCTAGCAGCTATAACAATTCAACTGATTATTTTTAACTATTTAACATGGTAAACTATTGTCTTTAACTCACTTGTTTAAAAGCAATACCAACAAACAGAGAAAAATAGTTGGTGAGCTGGATAGTGCCTGTGGGTAAAAGTTCCAACCCCAGAGCCATATTTTCTGGAATCAGACTCTGGTTTTTCCCCCTGTGGTGAGTGATCTCGAATACAAGGAGTCTCCGCTCTGCTCAGGCATCTAAGAGGAAATGATGACATATTCTTCACTCCGGGGTTAACCTGTAGTCTCAATGGGGATACACGGCGGTGCACGGTGTTGTGCACGGACAGCTGCCCACAACACCTCCCTTTCCATCTGAGCATCTTTATTTTCACAAGCATTGTGTAGCATGGAAACACAACACGTGTGAAGCCAGACAAACTTGCACCCAAATCCTGGTTGCTAATCTGTAGCTTTGCTACAGCTCACTGCACTGTCACCGTGGGCATGGAGCTACCGGCCCTTTGGGAGAGTGGAAAAAAATGTGGCCCAAAGCAGATAAACTTTTTTCCTGAATTTATAGCAAAAACAAATTATTTAGAAAGTTTCACTTATTAGGGTTTTTATGCTAATCTGTTTCTCCTAATCTTTATAGGACACATATAATTAGTATGCCTTAAATCTTTATATCATTCACAACCTGCATGTGCCTCCATAGGTGTGTCTATTTCCTGTCATGCTCCTGTTATTTGGAAAGAAATAAATGAAAGATCCACAGACAAAGCACAGAAGGAAAGAAGTGCTCCGTGTGGTTTTCACAATTAGTGGGAAAATGACACTGAGGTTCCCAAAGGATGATGTTGCTTGTAGAGAGAGGCAGACACTTCCTATGCTATGCCCGAATATGACATCCAAATCCCAGGTAATGACGAGGAGTCCTTGGATTAATTCAGGCAAAACATTTCCAGAGAAGAACCCAGCTGGAGACTTGGAGCACGGGGATCAAACTAGACCCATCTTGTCGCTCAGTGGAAAGGCCAGGTATCAGAGACGGAAAAACCGCGGATCTCCAGAGTTTATGCACTCCGAATAGCCAACGTGTGCTGGTGGGGTTTTCTGTTATTGGAAAATTTTTAGAAATACTTTGAGATGAATTCTGTTCTTGAAGAGCACTGCAGAGATTCAGGAGGCAGCAGTCAGGCGACAGGCAGGTAGTCTCCTGTGCAAGGCACCCACCTGAGCTGCACACGACAGAGCCTGCATAGCCTGAGCGTGCAGGAGCCAGCAGCTGCCTCTGATGCCAAGTGGACCACTCTGTGTATGTGTGTTTGAGGGTTTGTGTAGGAAACAGTTACAGTGACAGATTACATGTAAGCCACATTTTCTTTTGAGAACCTCTTTCTTCAAGAAATATCAAGTAACATTTGAGGCCAGAAGAGACTCCAAGTAGTCTGGATGTTACTGATCAAAATTTACATTTGTAGAGTTCAGGGTGGAAAATTTTATATATACATACAAAAGAGGACACACACATAATTATAATGAATGAAGTCAATCTCTCATAAAATAGCTAAATATAGTAGATGCTGCCTTTCTGCAAAGGTATCCTGCCAACACTGTTGGCAGTTGAAGCACTGTTCAATAAAATCTATATTCCCAATATGCAGGCCTAAACACAGTTTTCTAATTATGCCTTACAAGAGAAGCAGTTGATATTTACACCATCTGAACACCCACAACTAGAGGAAACTCCACATGGTCAAGAGGAAATTTACATTAAAAAGGTTATTTCAAAATATACGTTGCTGTTTCTAAAAATGTGCTTTGCTTGTGGTATGATGTTTCATAGGCCTTGAATTTGTAATAATGCCTGTGAATAAACTGACTCATTCTCTTCTAAAATCACGGGCATGTGTGAGTAACTGACCTAGCCCATCAGTCAAAATGTCTTATAAAAAGAGTATTCATAATTATTTTAAATGTATGTACACATTTTTTTGTCACCTTTAGGTCTATATCATGTGCCTAAATTTTACCCAAGTCAGTCACATGAATGTGGGAGTCCAAGAAACCAAAAGACTCCCATGGTAGATAATCAAGTTCCTAGATGTTAAAGGTCAAGGAACTGTCAAAGCTGTATCAACAAAACAAGTCACCTTCCACTGACCACGATTTACTGAGTAAGGGATCTATAAGGGTTCCACACATGTAGAACAAGTGTTGTTATCATACACACCATATTCAGGAATCAAGGAGAAAACTCTCATTCTTAAAACCCCTCAAGAGAAAAAAAGATAACAAGAGACAATTAGGCCAATTTCTACCTATTCAAAAAGCAGTAACTGCTGAAGACTTTGACCTTGAAGGCCCCACATAGCTGATGCAACGGAAAGATTTTAGGCTGAAAGTCAGACTTGAATTTTGGGTCTCACTGATATTCCACATGATATTTAGTAAGTCACTTAACCTCTCCGTGCCCTTAGTTAGATGTTTATGGAGCCCTCTTGCCTTATTCTACAATTCTATGGTGTCCACAGATCTCCCGTCATTCCAGTGTTCAGTGCCAGGGACTACATACCAAGTCCAAATTCCTCGTTAGCATTCCACAATTTCTATACTATAATTGTGGTCATCGTTTCCACCTTGATCTTATTCTTTTACCAAAACCACATTAACTTCCCATCCTCATCCCCTCTGTTCTTTATCACAGTCACAATGCTTTTCTTTACTCATCTTCAGTTTCTCTCTTCAACCTCTGACTACCCCCTAGCATTTGTCAGAGTCAACCCTGTGTTAAAATTCTACAGGAATATCCTCGCTGTACAAGCTGTCAGCCCCAACAGGTCAGCAGCTTGGACTTCTGTATGGTGGCCTCCATCTGTACAATATAGCAAGCAAGACTGACTGCAAAATATATTTTTGGCAATGACTGGTCATTCTCCTCTTTGTAACATAAGGGGAAAAAACTCTGTTTCACATTAATCAATGACATGTTTTATTAAAAATCAAAACCAAAGAAGTGGCTTTAAAAAAAGGAATATTACTCTGCCATAAAGAATGACAAGTTTGAGTCATTCATACTCAAATGGATGTACCTTAAGGACATACTAGTAAATGAAGTAAATAGGTCACAGATATGTAAATACCGTATCTTTTCTCTATGTTGAGAAGTGGAAAATGTAAATAAATCCTAGAACGTACGGTAGGCGCTGTAAAATAGAAAATATTCTAAAGGAAATGGGGGGTAGGGGTAAGTAATAACAGAAATGAAAAAATTGTGATGGTAAAAAAAAAGGTGAAACAAACTCATGTACATAGAGGGTGGGGATTTGTACGCGTGGGTAGGGGATTGGGAAAAAATGAGAACTGAGTCACATCACATTCTGGCATAAATTCTCAATGTTGAGTGTGATCATGATGTGTATATAAAATGTATCTATTTAACACACACACACAAATTAACAGAAGCCAATTCTTTCCATCCTTATAGGAGTGAATGTTTTTGGGGAAAAAAGGGAGAAAGAAATTATGTTTCCAATCACTATAAATGACTTTCTTCTTTTTAAGTGTAGGTTAGCTAGGATTCACAGTTATCTAAGCCAGCACAATCCAGGGAAAGAGAAAAACCATGACTAGAGGAACTACTCCCAGGCTTTACAGACCTTTTAATGAATGATTTTGTCAGATGTCTCAAAAACCCAATATCTAGAAAAAAGTTCAATATTTAGAACAAACATACAAGTATTCACCATTGAAACATATTAGTAGTAGTGTTTCTTTAATATCTCCCCAAACTGCAGTGCTGTATAAGGTAGGCTACTCTATATCTTAGGCACAGAGAATTTTTAGAAAGTTCTATTTTGAAATCACTAAGAGGAAAATCACTTTATGTCGATTTATTTTAATAGAAATTTTGGCTGTGGCTTTAAGATCTGTATACATTCTTCCAGAGGGAAAGACTGATCCATAAAAAACACATTACTACAGGTCTCAGTCTACCTTTAATTAATTCTTCTGCAAATGTGATTCCAAATCATTTCTTTTGCATCATTCCCTTGCTGAACTTTACATATTTTTAATTTCAGAAAGGATATTAAGCATTAAAATATTTAGAATAAAATTAGAAGGTAAAAATACAGCTATAGCCATTAGAAATACAGAAATTATTCATAAAAGTTTCCCAAACAGAAGGAAATGCTAAGTGCTTTTAAGTGGCAAGCCACTTACAAAATGAACAAGTTTGGATTTCATGGTCCCAGGTAGTAAGATAAGAACAGGAAGTAAAGGTGACGAATCATGAAAATTGTTCCCTCTACAGTGTGATGTAGTACAAGCAACTGAGACAGACCTTGGAGGAACAGTAAATTTTGAGATCTCAAATGAGTCCAAAACATTTTAAATTATACAAACTTAATACATAAATTCAGCATGAATGTGTAGATAAGTAAATGAGCAAATAATGTAAAAGAGAGGGAAAAGACAGCCACGGTGGCCCAACCTGTACTCCTGACACTTTGGGAGGCACAAATTCCAGCCCAACCTGGGCAACTTAGTGAATTAATGAGATCCTGTGTCAAAATATAAAATCACAACAGGGTTAAGAATGTAGCTTGGAGGGCCTGGGATTTAGCTCAGTGGGACTGCACCTGTCTTGCAAGCACAAGGGCCTGAGTTCAATTCCCAGTGCCAACAACAGCAGAGAGAGAGAGAGAGAGAGAGAGAGAGAGAGAGAGAGAGAGAGAGAGAGAGAGAGAGAGAGAGTAGATTGGCATGAAGACTCTCAGTAGCTCAATCCTCAGTATGAAAGAGAATATAAGGAAAAACACAGGCAAAAAGGAGGAAGACAAAGAGAAGAGGAAGAGGATGAGGAAGAAGAAGGAGAAAAGGAGGAGGAAGAAGCTGATGCTGCGCTGATTATAAGGATGAAAAGGGTGAATATACAAATGATACATCCTAGTGGATGGTTTAATATGTGTGTGTATTCCCAAAATATAAGACAACTATTTCATGTCATTATTCATCAGAGGGTCAAGTAGTACTTATCAGCCAGGTGTGGTGGCCCGCCCCTATAATCCCAGCACTTGGAGGCTGAGGAAGGAGGATGGCAGCAAGTTTGAGGCCAACCTGGGCAACATAGTGAGTTCAAGGACAGACTGAACTATATAGTGAGACTCTGTAACAAACAAATAACAAATAAAAAAGTAGCAGCTACCTATTTAATGTTGGAGGGAAATCTGTATTAATAAAAGACAAAAGCCAATTTGCAATAGACTTACTGAGGGACAGTGGTAGATGGTTGTGATGACGTGCAAATTTAATGTTGGTGCAACTTTACTGGATCACACACCACTGTGTTCTAAGGCTCCAACTCCCTACTGGAGGTGCTGACCTCAAGCTATAATTATCCTCTTCAGTAACCATTGTCTGAATGTTAAGCAATAATTCAGTGGAATCCTCACGGCTTAACTAGCAATTGCATCTCTCAACATACTCTGGAACACCAGAAGTGCTAATTACTCCTTTTATGGTTTTGACTCAGTTAATTATGAATAAAAATAAAGACCATAAGATATTTGTGCCCGAGCTCAAAATATGGTCAGAGATGTAGACATAAACTTTCCTTTTGTAAGATAAGGAAACTGAGGCACAAAGACATGAAGGGTCTGGTCAAGTGTACACTTAGTCTAGAAATTTGCACATTGGAATCCCTTGGTGAAACTTTCAAGGCTGTCAAAACTCTGCAACGGGCTAACCCCCACGTTAGAACATTACTCTGAACTACTTGTAACAAAGCTTAATGTTATTATTTTTCTTAGAGGTGTAATTAACTTAAACAGTGAGTTTGTATTGTTTGTCACAACACTGGCAGTTCTGCAAGGTGTTACTGATATTTTCTGAAACCTTTACTATCCTTCAATTGACAATTGGAAATGCCAAATAAAATGATCCTCTATATGTGCTCGCTTCGGCAGCACATATATTAAAATGATCCTCTATATGTAGTGTAGCTCTTTGACTTTTCTAAGTAGTTCACTCTAGCTCAAGTACAAATGCTTATACATTTTACCATCATCTTTTCTCCAAAGAAATGTGAGAATATTTTGACTATATAAAACATTCAGTTTTCACTGAAGTACTGTATCTGCCATATGTATGTAAAGTAAAGGCATTGACGATTTTCCTATACCACCTACAGATAATTAGAAAAACTATTTTATGTTCCCTATTTGGAAGGCAGGTAGATAAGGATTCTGAATAATTCAATAGGCTTTGAGGTTGTGAAATCTACTCAAGTTGCCTGACCCCATTTGTCCAATAAAAACGGGATACCAGTGTTACTTTTTCCTTACACGTAGAAATTGGATAAGGATGAGCTTTAGCATTGACAGTGTTTAGAAATTTCAGAGGGCAGTCAAATTATTTATATTATCTGCAAAATAGCATTAAATTTTATTTGGCATTTTTATCCATTGAGCCTCAGAGGACTTATCAAAATTGAATAAATCAAAGAGAATAAGACAGAAGTAGGGAGGATCCATATTTTTGATGTCCTGGTGTTTTTTTTGTTTTTTTTTTTTTGAGACAGGGTCTCGCTTTGTAGTTCAGGCTGGCCCTGAGCTCACTCTGGTGCCCAGGCAAGCCGCTGCGAACTCAGCAATCCTCCTGTCTGGTGTTTTTTAAAAATAGGGTTAATTATGTAACAAAAATACAACTAATTAGGAGTGAATAGGGACATTTGTTCAAAATGAGAAAAACTTAAGAAAAACAACAAAACAAAATAATAAAAGGCGGCTAAACATAAACATTACAAAATCCGGAAAATAACATAATGGCTTTATTAATTAACTGCCTGATATACCACCAAGACATACTCACATTTCTTACCATTTCAAGGTTTCTTTCTTGGTCTTCATTCACATGATCTTGCTGCATTCATGGAGGAGCGACTCATCCCAAGACACACCCTCAGGCCTGTAGCTTAGTCCTCACACCCTCTGTCCTATGAGCCATTCTGCCCTACATCAGACGGCAAGCGAAAGCTACATCTGTGTACTACTATAAAGTACAGAAGTAGTCCCTGTTCAAGCTAAAGTGAATAAATTCATTATCATTCAGTTCCCCATTTTAGATGGACCCCATGACTCCTGTCACCACATGTAGGGAAGTGGGGTAGAATGGAAGTCAAACGGGAAGGAGATACTACATGAACCTACTGCAGTTGACATATATTACTTTTGAAACTTTTACAAATATAATGCGGGACATACAGAGGTCCCCACCGGCACAATTGAAAGGCTCTAAAGTCAGGCTTTCTCAGGGTTCACAGAACTCTGTTTGCAGAATATCTACCCCCATCTACAGGAAAAAGCCTGGAGTCAAACATGAGTAGCATTCTCTTCTAAACAGATTGTGTCGACAGCACTACCAGGACTATAGAGAAACAGGAGCCATTATCCAGGAAGCATAAGATGAGTTGCCAACAAGAAAGAAGACAAGTTTATTACCTTGGGACTTAGAGATCAAATGTGCTGTCTCAGCCAACGGACGTCTCTTGATATTGCACCTGTTTTATGGCCAGTCATGGATAACGTTGTCATCCATGAATAAGAGTGGCTGAAAAAAATCAATGTCTCATTTCCCACATCTGTGTAGTCAGTCCTTCCCCTCTGAAGACTCATTCATGGAAGAAGCATTGTTGAGATGGCTGGTGTCTGGGCCTCTGTGGTCAAAACACTTTTCCAGTGTTCTACAAGCCACCTATCTCTCCGGGAGAAGAACTGTTTAAGCAGTTTGTAAGCCGCCGAGGAGTTCAAGGAGAAACTAACCTTAAGAAACCAAAGCCCTGAATTTAACCCGGAAATACTGGCCCAGGAAGCTGGGTGGTGAAGTGGCCCACATGAGACTGGGGGCCATGTTTTGAAACTCCTTCAGCTAGAGTTTAGGAAGCACTTCTCAAGCACCTACTATGTGCCAGGATCTATGTTGTGTACGAGAATATAAAACAACAATGAGAAAAGCATGCCTGCTCTTATTAGACTCCACATTTTTATGAGGACAGAAGCTGCTATTAAATAAATACATCATTTAAACATAACAATGGTGGATATTAGGACCAAGAAAAGCACAATGGCTCCATTAGTTCAGTGGTTCTGCTGGGAATCTCTCCTGACATGGGCTACCAGAGTCCCATGAGAGGCCTTGACGTTATTATTAAGGCAATTGGATGTGACATCTGTGGGTTCTTTTAACCTCATTTACTCCAAGGAAGACAGAGAAATGTCTCCTGGAGCACTCTGCAGTCACTTCAGGAGCTCTTTGCTTTTGATGCTAGTAGAAAAATCACAGTGAGTTTTGATGGCTCAGTTCTTACTATGGCTCTGAGTTCCTTCCCAGGAGTCTGTGTTTGCCTTGCCCTGTGCTAAATGAAGCCTCCTATCCATCCTACTGGAGGGCTCTGTTTCTATCCTTTATGTGAAAATGCTTTGGGCTCTCGGAAGAAGATAAGGCAAGCCCCTCCTAGGATTTGCAGTCATCATGAACATGGCATTTGGCTAAAGGTTCCAGGTGTATGGCACAGAAAAGCCAAGTCCCGATACTCAAGAAAATAACTGAAGGTATGTTTGCTCTCCTCTCGCAGGCCTTACTCCAGTGTATTGAAGGCCTACACCTCTAAAAGTAAACCAACAGAAAAAACAGTAAATCTACACCTTTTTTTTTGAGCTACTATTATTGTGACAGGTGTTTGTAATAAACCGGGATAAAACAAGACAAAGAGGCCCTTCATATGCTTATTTTAATTGTTGGGATGGAGAAAGATAAGACAAACGATAAACATAAAAACAACTATTAAGTAAATTAGGGATCATGTTAATAGGTGGTAAGTTATATGGGGAAGGAGGTTTAGGGAGAAATAGAGGTAGGATGGAGGACAGAGTTGAAGATGGTGGGGAGGTTGCTGGGTAGCTCCACGGTTCTGTGGAGCCCTGTGGACAGAGGTGGTGGGCAGTGCAGCAGGAATAGAATGACTTGATGGCTTTAAGACAGAGCAAACCCAAGTGTTCAAGGAACAGAAAAGAAGAAAGTATGCTGTGGGCAAGCAAGTTCAAGACTGACTTGTGTCCTGTCCCAATTCACATGCTCAAGTACTAACCCCCTGGAGCACAAATGTGACCTTATTTGGAAACAGGAACACTGGAGAGGAAATGAGTTTTTGATGAGGTTGTATTGGATAACACTGGCCTCTGGTCCACTGTGACTCATATCTTCAGAAAAAGGAGAAATGTGGACATGGTGATAGGTGTGCATCAGAGGGAATACCAGGTGAGGACAGGGGCCTCCTGCCGTGCCAGGGAACTACCAGAAGCAGCACAGAAGCTCTGCATAGTTCCTTCCTGGGGCCTTTCACAAGGAGCCAGCCTGCAAAGACCTTGACCTTTGACTTCTGGCCTTTGCAGATGAGACAATATGTATTGCTTAAGCCACTCAGTCTGTAGAACTTTTTTTCACTGTTCAGGGCAGCCCTAGCAACTCACACAGTGGCATCTGGACCAGAAGAGAAAGAACAGGTGACCAGTGTACCCCTGGGACATGGGGCAAGGAATCCTGACTGCATTTTGAGCTGAGGAGTGACAGGATCTGAGGAAAACTCACCTCTGGGGTACTACAACTACACGAAGTCTCAGACAGTAGGCGGTTACAGCAGAGCAGCCCAGAAGTGCCACCTAGGGGGAATCTCAGGAGAAGATGGAACTGGGAAGGCTCAGAATGGTATTTTTCAAACTAAAAATGAGGTCAGCTGGTATTTAAGATCTAGGAGAACTGCTGAAAAGGGAAAACAAGCCCAATCGCTTAAAAATAATCCACAAACTAGTTGAAGCATTAAAAAAACAATCCTGGTTAAATCCATGTGGTTAATTGAGATTAGTGAAGTTTTAAGATTTAACATTAAAAATTAAATTCATGAGCAAAAGGAGAAAAAGAAGATACATCATAAAATTATGATCTATGTATATAAGTCGTCTGTTGTGCTCTTAAAACTAGTGCACCATGATTCTTAAGGTGATATAGATAAAGTTCTCTGTAAAGTTATTTAATTTCTATTTATTAACAAAACATCTTCATTCAGTTGATTCTAGGGCTCTTGATTTCCATGATACAGTTATTAAGAGGCCTTTACGTACACTTAGCTAGCTTCCCAGGATTTGCATTCAGTAGTTCATTAAACATGACGTACTTGTCAAATACATCAACAAGTGTGCACTAGTCCTAGAAAATGTTTTCAATGAGAGATATAAAAGTGAAGATAGGGTTGGGAGTGTAGCTCAGTGGTGGAATGTCTGGTTAGTATGCATGAGACCCTTGGTTCAATGCCCAGCACCAAAAGCAAAAATTAAATAAATTCTGCAATTTTTTAAAAAAGAGTATAAAGTAAAAGAGTTGGGATATTACATTAATATATTAAAACAAACTTTTCAAGCTCTTAAAATGTGTCTCCAGAAATTAATATATGTATTAGTTATAATAACTTAGCCCTGTGCCCACTCGGCTCACAGGAGAGTCACCTCTCTTTGAAAGTGATGGTGTTGTAGCCATCAGATAGAAATTGACACTACACTGAGATTCTATCTGACTCCTGTCAGGATGGCTGTCATCAGGAATAAGAAAAACAATAAGGATGGTGAGGACTGGATGGGGAGACCATTATACACTATTGGCTGAACTGAAAATTAGTATAGGCACTATAAACAAGGTAAGGAGTTTCCTTAAAAAATTGAAACTAGAATTATTATAAGATACAGCTACATCACTCTTTAGTATATTCTCAATGCAGTTAAATTCAGCGTACTGTCGAGATACCTGCATTCTCATGTTTAATGCAACTCAATTCACAGTGAGGTAGAAAAAGTACTGCTGAATATAACAAAATGACAAAGTTACTACTTGCTTATGAACTCTATGATAACTTAAAATATGATGAACTCTGTGCTAGCTTAAACTGGCCATAATGTACTGTTCACAAATTGTATAAAGCTTTCCCATTTTATTTGGTGTCAGCTTTTTCTCAGGAGAATTGGAATCAACCTCAAGGTTTAGTCGACTTGACTTTGAGACACAGGATGCTTGCCTAGCCATATTCTTGTAAAAACCACAATCCCAGTGACCCCACAGGCCACTAGCCACCTTGGTCTTTGCCTAAAAATAGCTTGTGTAATTTCTACTTTCTGCCAACTGTACCTGACCCCCAGGTAGCCAACCTGTGAGACATGTCTCCACCTGTGGAAGAGGTCTGAACCCGTGAAATGTGCATCCAGTGGAAACTGCCAAAGTACCCTCGCTCTGTAATCCCCACTCGTTCTGAGCAGTATAACTGCCTTGCTCTCCTGTAAAATTGGGCCAGGCATCAAGGACTTGCTTCCTGGAGCTGGTCATTGTTTGGGAATAAATATTTGTTATTTTACCCAACTCCCCTCTCTCTGATCATTTCGATTGATCCCATTGATACACCATAACAACAATGGTGAAGTTACAAAATCATGCTAGGTGCCTGTCAAATGATGAACTGATAAAACAATGGAATGTACATAAACAACGGAGTATTATTTAGCCACAAAGTGGAAATAGTGACCTTTGAAGGTCAATGAATGGAACCAGAAATAAAATGCTAAGCAAAACCAGCCTGAGTCAGAAAGACAAGCATCACCTGTTTGCTCTCATATGTGGAATACGAAAAAAACAGTAACGCGAAAGTAGAGGGGAGACTATTAGAAAAGAGGAAGAGAGGGGGGATGGGGAGTAGGAAAGAGGATATGGAGGGGAGAACAGGATGAAGACACGCCATGAAACTGGTGCAATGAAACCTGTTACTAAATGCACTGGTATGTGCTAATGTAAAACAACTTGACTGAGAGTTCTATAAACTACAGAAACTTCAGAGAAACACTTTTAGGTAGGGTTTTAAGTTTCCTAAGCCATAATCTAAATAAACTGAAAAGAACTCTTTCTGACAAAAACCAAGTGGCTTTTTCCTCTACCGCAATTAGCAGTGACCATAATTATGCACAACCAAAAATATAAGCTGGTAGAAGACTCAGGGCCGCTGCGCCTCTCCTACAGCCTTTAACAGTTACCTCATGAAACACACGTCATGATGACTCCCTGCTGAAAGATAAAGAAGTGATCGCAGACATGCTAAGTATCCTCTCTACCATCACACCGTCTAGAAAGCGATGGAAACCTGGAGTTGGAACTTGTCCCCACACTGCCTCCCGTGCCCAAGCCAAGGCTGCCAGACTGCCCACCTGCCCTCAGTTCTGGCTCCCTCCTTGCCTGTCAGCACCAGCGCCTCAGTACCTGGATCTCGACTGTTGCCACGCTGCTCCAATCCCAGAGGCCAAATGGAAAAATCAATTGTGCTGCTGACTGTTTCCTTGAGAACGGCACTGACTGCTCTGAGGTGACAGAAAACACAAACCGGGTTCCTGATGCTTCGCTGAGTGGGCAGCACTTTGTATTTCCTTCAGGGACATATTTCCATTGGAGAAAAAGGAGTTACACAAAAATGGCTAAGATCCCTGCTTAAGGTGGCAGAGAAACTCTAACATGCTTTACTGGCATGTGAAATTATTATGATTGTTAAAATTTTGAAGCAGTTGACGAGATTTGCTCTTTTTCCAGAAAGTAAAATGTGCTGTGGTCTCGGTGGGGTGGGAGTCATGACACTTGGAGATCAGCAAAGCAGAGAAATCAAGAACTACCAGTAGCTACAGGACACAACTGGGAAATTCTATTGAGAATATCTGCCATTTCAAATAAATGTGGCACCACATGCATTTCATCCAAAGATACTTGCACAGACCTAACAATTTACCCCTGATAGAGATGGAGACCAGCCCAACTCATATGAGGACTAAAATAGTTTAATTTTTATTTTTCTGTGGTATGGGGATTGAACTCCTGCCCTTGTGTGTCCAAGGTTGGCACGGTACCACTTGAGCTAAATCCCCAGCCCCTAAAAAAGTTCATTTTTTTAATCCTCCCATTATTTATCCACAGTGGAGAAAATCAGCCCCAATGGCCAGAAAGGTAAAAGGCAAAACTTGATGGGAAATTGATAATTCAAGTTGCTTGTGAAGGACAGCTTCACTAAGTGCAGACAAACTTTATTAGCAAAACTACTCATTCCAATTACCAAAGGAATTAGGTTTTTGAACCCATAAATGGTTCATTGCAAATATGCCCATTATTGTAAATTCCTATTAATTTCCCAATTCCCAGTTGCATCCAGCTGCCCTCCAAGGCACATTTCTACTCGCAGTTGCCGACACTCGTAGGAATGGCTCCTAATTCCAGCTAACTGTGGAACAACCGAAAACAAGGCTGCATTAGCTCCAGGTGTCCTCCACGTAGCAACAGAGACATGGTCGTGCCTCTGAGTGCACCTACCTGCCTGAGGTGGCACAGGTTGCCTTTGTGAAGAAAGATTTGTGGCCTAATGTGTACCAGTCCTTTATTTAGTGTTTTTTTTTTTGAGAAAATGTTGTGTAACTGTGGAGTAATTACTACAAACTGAAGATCAAGAGTCACTTGAAGTCTAGTAAGTAACACTAGGCTGAGCGGTCCCCAAGGGAATCTGTATGTGAGAGCCGGAGAGCAGATGATAGGACCAAAATACACACTGGGGTCCGGGCAAATAGTTCCGTTTGAGACCTGTTGGCTTGTACATGGAAGCTTTCACTGTTTGTTAGTGTTTCTGAAAATGGAATGGGCTAAAATAAGATGTTCTGATACAGTGTTGGCCCAATTACCTTTCAAGATTGACATATTTAATCTCTGGTAAGTCTAGGTCTTCCTAGTTCTCCTGGGTCAGTAAGCAACCCTTCAACTACCTCCTCCCCACCCCCTCACAAATGCTAGCATGTGGCGGCAGGAGTTATAAATAAACCCTCCACTATGGCCCCTCAGTAATAACTATTATTTACCTAAAAGACATTCCAGTGTCAAGCTGTCATATTGGTTTCTGTACCTTAGTGAATTCCAGTACACAATTTCCAGAGCATGAGGAACTCGCCTACCTCAAATAAACATGATTAGAGAACTGCGGCATGATTTAGCTAGACAAGCAGACTCACTTCCAGGAACTGGGAGCACAGAGCTCCAATCCGGATATCAGCCCACACTGAGGGGGAGACTGAAGTATGGACCCTAGGCTCTAGGCGATGTTGAAGTCTGGCTAAGCAGGGTGAGCCACACCACAGTCCAGTAGCTCACTATAGGACGACTCTATGGCGCTGCACACCATGCCTGCTGTGTGTGTTGAGCGCCCTGGGTGGCTAGCTCAGGTTGCCTGAACATCACCCCCATGTTCTGACTCTCCAGGTCTCAGTCAATCAACAGGTGACATGTAGTCTAGGCCCACACTCCACTGCATGTATAAAAGCAACACCCTTTTTCAATAAAGACAGAAGTGATTCTCTGAAATCATCCTCGTATTCTGTGTCCTGCCTTTGCGCCTCACCCTTTTGGTTCACGTCAAGACACCAGCCTGCAACCAACCACACCCAGGCAACAATAGCAAGGGATGTCTAAGCCTTCATAAAATAGGCAATGGGCATGTAAAACTCTGGCAGTAGGGGCTCAAAGCTTAAGTACTGCTGAACCAATTATCACACACTTCACTCTGACCCAATGGCAGATCACCCTCCAGGCCAAAATAGCTCAGCATGGGAGACCCTAGATTAGACAGAATATGCTGTGTGGGAGATTATCTCCACCATGAGAAAGTGATGAATAAGAACCCAAGATTAGAAGTCAGATAGGCCCTAGAACCAACTTCACCAACTAGCTGTGGGCTTTGCACATATCTGAAGCTATCCCTATATCCATAGACACAGAGCTTGAGACAAAGATTAGGATATACAGATTTCCTGAAGAATTATTCTCAGGAAAAGCCTATATGAGAACAAGAAAAGTATGAGAGAGAGAGAGAGAGAGACAGACAGACAGACAGACAAAGGGAGAGAGAGAGAGAGAGAGAGAGAGAGGGAGAGAGAGAGACAGAGAGAGGGCTGAAAAAGGACACAATTTCTAGTTAAGTTTAGCCTTGATCTGAGGTACTGGACAGCTCTGGATGGCAAACTGGACCACAAAAACATCCCCGCTCAAGTTATAGGAACTGGATACTATTCGTCATTGACTGTCCACAAGTGGAGATGAGGAAAGGAAGGGAAGTAAGACAGCTCCCATAATCAGACAAAAGCAACTATCTGAAGAAGGGTCAGCTGTCAATAATCCCAGTACCTACGTACTAGTACCAAATACCTAGCAGTCTTAAGCATCTGAATGCAATGTATCGTAAGTTTCAGAGGTTGCTGTTTGACAGACTGTCATTAAGATATACACTGTGCAACAGTTGAAAGAGATTGATAAAAACCTCAGTTCTATTATAGCGCTGTCAAGAAAATACTTATTCAGCTTTTATTCTGTGCCAAGATACACTAAACATGTGACCAGTGCTATCACATCTAATTATCCTATGAGACCCACATTACTGTGGTCTTCTTTTACGAGCTGGAGAACTGAAGCTCCCCGCAAATGACTCAGTCAGCATCATGCATACGTGGCTGGTAAGTGTCATTTCAGCTCTGCTCCAGAGGCCATGCCAGAGGCCACGCTCTGGGACATGCGAAGTGTAATCAAATCAGAGGCACATGGCACTGAAGTGTAGCTCTGTTCTGTCCACTAACTGATTGTATGAGCCAGAGCAAATTTTTTAACCTTTTCAATTTAAAAGTTTTCCCATCTGTGACATGAGGACAACTGTAACCACAGTTATTCTGTAGTAACCTATACAGCCCCGGAAGAATTAGGTAAAATAACATTGTCAAATAGTTGGCAGAGTGATGGGCATGTAAGCGTTCAGCAAAGGGTGACTGTGATTAATATTACTGTCATGAATACAGGATGGCAAAACTCCAGATTCAGAAAGATTTCACCAACTTGGTTTAATGATCACAACTGAAATTCTATGGGAATAAAGGCAAATTCTCACATTTGAGTTTAAAAACACTGCACTACAAAGCCTTATTATCTGGCAAACTTGAAGAAGAAACTCATTGAACAAATATTTGAACAAGACACTATTTTAGATACTGCAGAAACTGGAAAACAAAGAGAAGATAAAATATCAGATCTTACTGATCTCACACTTTTGTGAGGTATGAAAAGGATTTGAAAAACAAACATATATGTATACTTTGTCAGGTAATGACAAACATCATGCATAAAAATTTAATCAGATGCCAGGACAGTATGTAGGGGAAGAGTGGTGGGCCAAGCCCCTCTGACAGGGTGAAAGAGACCTGCAGACAGGGGAGGGCAGGCGCATGGCAGGTCAGAGGAAACTGCAGATGCAAAAGCATGGAGGGGAGATTGTCTGTGGAATGTTAGAGACAGTAAGTTGGTATGGCAGAGAGAGGAGACTGTAAGAGAAGAAAAGTAGAAGATAAAACTTTGAAAGAAACCAAGAAGCTGATCATTTAGGACCCTATAGAACTAGGTAAGGATTTTCATTTTACCAAGAGTATAATGATGCATAGTGGAGGGCTTGAGCAGTGGAATAACATGAACTGATTTACGTTCCGCTGCTCCCAAGAGAACAGACTTGCTCTCTATGAGTGTGCAGGGGCTCAGGGTGAAGAAGTTTGTACAAGATAGAATGAGAAACTGGACCAGAACGGAAGCAGTGGTGATAGTTAAAATTTGTTGGGTTCTAGAAGGAATTTTAAGTAAGAGCCAACACGTCCAACACAACAGAGTGAAATGATGATTGTGACTTTTAGTTTTTGACTTCCCCAAAATTGGAAATAAGCCTTTTCTCAGGAGATAAAGATGATGGGGGACAATGAAGAGCATCATCAAAATCTTGCTTTTCGATGTTATATCTGTTGCCTATTGACATCCGGGAGAAAGATCCAGTGAGCGTTGTATATGAGTCTAGAGCTGACAGAAGAAGGCTTCTAGATGTAACAATTTTGGCTATCCTTATTTTGTAGATGTATTTAAAACCTTGGGACAGAGAGGATCACAGAAGTGCATTGGTATTGAAAAGAGTAAATATTAAAAAAAAAGTACCATCCTGAGCCCACTGCTATATGAGTCAGGGTTGTAAGGTTCTGTTAGGTTCAACAGAGCAGAATGCACTTAAATAAAAAGGGAATAGGTTTCTTTCAAAGAGAATGAGTTCACGCGCCATGCATATAAGCACCACCAGGCACACCAGTCAGGGAAGAAGTCTCCCACAGCAGGTTCCCCTGAGTAGCGACTCCAACACTGAGTGAGGAGAAAGCATCCATCACCTCCAAGCTCACAGCCATCACCATGGAAAACAACTGATTAAGGAGAGAATGTTAGTGGAAGGTCCACCCTTAATTTATTCTATGGCTTTAAGCAACTCATGAAATCCCTTTGGTCTTCAGTTTTCTCATCAGTGAAGTGAAGGAGTTGGATAAGGTATTCTTTACAATTTCATTGTGAGACCTAAAAGTCTCTAATTACCAGGCATTTATTTTTATGCTATTTAATCTATATGTAACAAAACCTAGCCATAGGAAAAAAAAACCCAAAGTGATTTAATAAGTCTGAAGAATTGCTGATTTGCTCAAAATTAATTAATTAGGCTCTTGCCAGAGCCTTTTCAGGTAGTTCTCAAGTTATCTCCTCCAGAACTCCCTCCGACTTTCACTCAGGTAGTGCAGCTGTACTCCTGTGATAAGCTAGGGCAGAGGAAGAATACTGAGCTCCATTCAAACCGTAGGAGCAGCAGACCATGCGCACGCCCTGGGTCGTGTGAGCACACTGCTCAGAGGTGGTGACCTATTCAGCAATAGCCAGATCATTTTAATGAAATGTATGCTGGTGGCTGCATGAAGGACAAAGAAGAAATCAGTATCTGTTGGAAACATGGACTTAGATATTAAAAGTTCATATTTATGTTGGGACTTAAAGATGAGTAAGGTTTCTAGGCACTGTGTCTAGTAGTTTCTGGATCAAGTAGGTATGGGTTTCAAACACATTCTATTGGCTTTTAGCTTTATGACCTTTGATAAGATTAATTAGTCATACACTGAAGCTAATAGCTTCCTTTTAAGGTAATGATGATGAAAAATGTGAATATGATGTGCAAGATGTTAAATAAATCTTGATGCCTGAGAAACAACAGTCCATAGCTATCTGGATAAAAGAGGTGGTAATGGAATTCCAAGAGAAGGAACAACTTAGGTGAAGTCTACCAGCCAAGTGTTCTCTAGGATTAGTGAAATAATAATATTTGAATACTCAGTAGTGGGAAGACATTTTGCTATGATACATTGGTTTCACATGGTTGTGAAGGATGCTGTCAGAACTAAATTGTAAGGGCCTCTTGAGGGTCCAGTATTAAGAAAACTCTGCCCAGGCAGTACTGCCAAAGGAATCGACCATCATATTCCTGCCTATATCCTTTATTTTCACCTTTTATTTGACTCAGTAGGAAAAGTGAGTGGCTCCTATTTGGATGTATATTTATTTTTATTGCTTTGGCCTAGGTTTTCTAATCACTTTTTTTTAATTGATAGGCTTGTGAAACTTGAACTGCGACAACAATTTCACAGCGTGTCAGAATGCATTACAGGAGCATTTCAGAAATAAAAAGAGAATCTTGAAGAGAGCGAATTCAAAGAATTTGCACTCAAAAGTATCATAAAATGAAGATGAAACATGAAAATGAATTCTCTCACATCATATTTCAAATGAAACCGGAACACCAAACAGAAGGCTTCATCAACCCAGCAATAGGATTCTTGGATTATTTTCTCACTGCGCCTTGTGTAAGAGGCTGTTAATCATTGCACAGCTTGGCATACAGTCTATGTTATAATTAATTTTATGCATTTGGATAATATCACCTTGGAGAAGGTCAGATAATGGGCAAAGAAATCAAGTAGTAGGAAAGGAACCATGATGGCGAACCTTGTATCGCTGGCCATTCTTTGTCACTCTCTCTCCATCTTTAAATGCCACATCCAATCTCTTTGTTAAGACAACGTTAAAAGATTTCCTAGACATAAATGGGAAATTTTAAAAGGGTGTTCTATTAGAGTTGGGAGGGATCTTAGAGACTGCCTACTTCAAACTAGATTTCGTACAGAGAAGACTAGAAATGAATGTGGTGGTCTAGAGAGGAGAGTGTTGAGAGTTCCAGAATAAGATCCGCAGCCTCCACCCACCCAGCATCTCCTCAAAGTTCTCTTCTGGAGCCCGAACCTGAGGCTTGGCCCTGCCTCACACTAGGCTGTTGTAGTGATGAGAAAAGTGGAGAATACCTTACACAGACAATGATGTCTACAACTCTTCCACTGATGGTTCTGGCGAGTCTTTAGTAACCAGTCCGTGACTACCCCTTCACAAGTGAAGTGCACAGCAGGCCCTGCGTCTCGGGTTTTGTGCTGCTGTGGACAGCACGGCACCCTATATGTAAAGCTGCGTTTTGTTCCGAATCCGCTAGACGGAGCTGTACTGTGTATGTGGAGCAGATGTGAAGACACAATCATTTGCTGACTTCTGCAAGGGAATTCAAATCTCTTAGATAATTTGAAACAGTCCACATGACTGGTTTGAATGCTTTAAAATGTAATAGCCAATCTCTGGGTAAGTGTTAAGTAACCTTCCAAATTCCCAAAGATTAAATTACCTTCGCACACAAGAACCAACTTCAGTGTAAAATGGTCAAGTCTTTTCTTAAATTTACCAGCATTACTTTCTAGACAAATATAGTTCCTTGGCTTCATAAAGTGTGACAGCATTGTGCCCAAGAAATACACATTACTCTGCTAAATGACAAAAGCATCTTTTAATAATTTATTTTCATTAGTAAATGAACTCCTAAGCACAAAAGTGACTTTTGGTTTGATAGTGCAGGAGATCACAGTGAATCTTTTCAAGTGAAAAACACTGTGGGGCTGGGGATTTAGCTCAAGTGGTACTGCGCCAGCCTTGGACACACAAGGACCCGAGTTTGATCCCCGGTACTACAAAACAAAACAAAACAAAACAGAACAAAACAAAACGATACTTACTACCTTAAACACTAAAGAAAAACCTATTGCTAAAATAACTAAGGGAAGGAATCAAGGAAGTATAATTACATGCAAACACACACACACACATTTGAAGTCTTTTTAAAGGAGCCACTTCCTTACTATTGCAATTCTCACAGGACACTTTGTGAAAATGAGCTCTACTCAAAGTAGTCCTTCTAGCTCTGTTTCTTGAACAGGGAACAGAAGTATGGAAAAGCATCCCTGGGACACAAAATACTGAAAATGTGATATGTTTTGGCCCCCTGCTTTACCTACAAGCTCTTTCAAAAGGCAGATTCACTTCCTATTTCACCTTTTTCCACCCAGAAAGAAGATTCTATACAAACTGGGAAAAACAAATATCTCTTTGAGACTACTATGGACATCAGTAAGAAGAGGAAGAAGACCACCTCTTCAGAGGAAGACTCCTTTGACTTTCTCAGGGCCAGTGTGCCTCCCCCACCCTTACCGGCCTCTACACTCACAGGGAGTGTGAACGTGTTCGGCACTTGGTTGTTCTCTTCTAATTTATCTGTAGTTGCTTCTCTCCCCCAGGCTTGCTGACATCTTCCGAAAAGTGACTACAGTTCGTATTTATTGTGTGTCCCTCATGGTACACAGCGGTGTCTCGCACAGAGGAACATTTATTGCATACTAGCTCGGCTGAGAACAACAGTGACTCTTCTCCATCTTTCAAATCCGTGAAAACATGTCCAGATAGAGTTAAACTGTTAATTATAAGGAAAGAATGTGAATTTATTCTTTGGTAACATCCAAAAAAACTTCTGAAAAAGTCATTAGTCTCTTACTATGTACTGAAGATGCACAGTTTGGAATAAAGGTAATGACCATTTGAAACTTTAAATGTGTACTTTCTGATAGTAAATACAGAGAATGAAATGCCCTCTTATGAATAAAGCATAATGTATTTTCCAAATCGGCAATCATTGCATAGCTTATTTCTTGCAGCACTGACAAGATAAATAAATGATTAACTTTCTTAAATGAAGCTTGAATCTTGGGAAATTAATTTATGTAGTTTATAGCATTTGACACTGTAAACTGAAATACATAAACAGGCAATGACTATATATTCTAGAGTTTAATAAATTCAATTTTCACTAATTTCTCAGTTTTAAAAAAATCTTAGAATTCCAATTTCATGTTAAACATATTGAACACCCTAAATAACAATTTTTTAAAAAATCTTGATACCCATAACAATTTTATTAAAATTTCACACAAAAAAGCACTTATTTCTTACTTTGTTATCTCAAAATCACAGAAGAGTATACTATCTTTTAAAAACTATCATTTGTAATTTCAAACCAACCGCAGTATATGGATTTCAGGGCTTCTATACAGTCACCTGGTCTATTGTAAAGGCTTGGCCTCCTACGGCCACCATAGCATACATAGTTCCATTTCTCAAATCACACAAGATTGCCTTCATTCAAATGGAATCAAAGTCCTGCTTCTAACGATCACATTCAGGGAAGCCATAGTGTTTATCAGTGAAATCAGCACACAATTAACAGTGAATGGAAGCAATATAAATAATTAAATTTTATAATTTCAGAATAATTAAAAACTGACAATTAGGTTTGATATATTGGTTTGATATATTTATATTTAAATATAAATTTAAAAATTTCTGTTTAGTACCTCTTCTGAAAGTAAAATTTGTTCTTAAAATAAAATTAGCATAGCTGAGCATGGTGGCTCACGCCTGTAATCCCAGCACTTGGGAGGCAGAGACAGGAGGATTGCTGAGTTTGAGGCTTGCCTGGGCTACACAGTGAGCTCAGAGGCAGCCTGAACTACAAAGCGAGACCCTGTCTCAAAAAAAAAAAAAGAGTGCGAAATATAAGCAGGAAATGTTACTTTTGCATACATGTATGTATTTTAAATAATACTTATCCATTTCTATTTTTACTACTGTCAATTATATTTACAAAGCAAATTTATTTCAGTACGATCTTATTGCCAAGTATGATGGCACACAGCTGTAATCCCAGCACTCGAGAAGCTGAGGCAGGAGGATTGCTTGTCTGGGCTACACAGTGAGTTCAAGGCCAGCCTGAACTACAGAGAGACTCTGACTCAAAACAATCAAACAAAATATATTATTTTAATGCTTTTGGGAAAATTACTAGAGAACTTCTTTGAAAATATATTTTAATGAAGAATACAGTAAAACTTGTGGACATTTTCCATGACCCCTTTGTGTACACTGTAAAAATTTTAAATGGAAAGGAGTGTATTTTCAATTTTTTTCATTATTCAGTAAACTTTATTGGTACATTATATACACAGCTCACAATCACACACAACATTGGGGAACTTGTACCAACATGTGACACAGGTCAATTCTCATTTTTACCCACATTCCTGCCCACCCACCCCCTCCCCACCCCCTATATACATACTCTTATTTTTTTCTGAATCATATTTATTCCTTCCCCTCATTAAGTTCCCACACCAAATTCCTTTTGGATATTTCCCATTCTACAAAAACTATAATACATTCTAGAGCTCCTTTACTTCTACAGCTGCTTATATCAAAGAAAAGATCCGGTATTTGCATATCTGTGTTCTAAAAAATATGGAACGCTTCACGAATTTGCGTGTCATCCTTGCGCAGGGGCCATGCTAACCTTCTCTGTATCGTTCCAATTTTAGTATATGTGCTGCTGAAGCGAGCACTGTATTTTCAATTTTAATATTTTTACATTGAAACACATAAATCTCATGGTGGACTTCCTTTGCTTCTATTTAAGATAATTTCCACTGACAAGTATCCTATAACAAAAATGCCTCAAGGATTTGTCTCTAGTATGATTATTTTGAAAGCTTAGCTAAATTTAAACATTTCAAAAATATATGAATTGATTCAATAAAAGCAAGCTTCAACAAAAGCTTCTCCCCATCACTCAAATTACTTTAAAATGCAACCAGAAAATTCCAAATTAAGTCTTTATAGCAGTGGAGTGTTCATTTAATTTGCTTAGTTTCTCCTTTCGTAGAGATCCCTTTCAATATGTTCCCGCTTGCAAGCACTGTTTGAAATAATTATAGTTTGTTATAAATTCAAAACATGCCACTCTGTTCTTTGGTTCTAAATTCCAACTAATTTTGTAGCAGATATTGATGTTTCTTCAGCAAATTTGCACCTTCTGATGTTCATGTGGTTAGAGACATGTCTGTGGTTTCCCTAACAGATAGTAAAGGTCAACAAAGTTGTGAAAACTACTTTTTAAAAAATATAACTGTTAAAGAAAATTTTTACCCACTCCTCCACCATATTTCCCTAAGGGGTAAAAAAAAAAAGGGGGGGGGATGGTAATAAAAAAAAAGAGGGAAAGAAAGCTTATGTATTTAGGGGGTAGAGGGTGTGGGATGGGTAGGGGAACGGGAAAAAATGAGAATTAAATTGTGTCATATACTGATACAAATTCCCAATATTGAGTGTAACCATGATGTGTATATACAACGTACCAATAAAGATAAAAATTGAAAAAATTTTTACCTAGCATTTTACCAAATGTCCATTTCATTATTTTCTGTTATAACTGCAAAAGGGTTTATTCCAACACAAAAAAAGCATTTGCTAAATTATGTAATATAAATGCAGAGAACTGACACAAACAGTATACATTACACTCTACAGAAAAGACCTACTCAGCCTGTGTTTCCTTACGTGTTCTCCAAGTACTACAGGAGTGATTTCTAAGTCTTCGTACTACTCACTCTTTTAGCAGCTTCAAGCATCTGGCACAAAAAGAGTTAGCTATTCTTGGCTTCCAAAGTCTGAGGACTCTTTGTTTTATCAGCAAACATGCTGCATGCAGCCTCTGAAGGGAGACGGATATACAAAGGGGTGGAATCAGAGATAAGCTCTTCATTGTCCTTCAGACTTAACCACACATTAAACTGGGAAATCTTTCCACTGCACCTGGGTCTTCACAAATGACTAGACCAGGCTATCTGAGGCGGCAAGCAAAGTAGAAATCTAACGAGCACAACTAAACTCATTTCAGTAAAATGAATAATTAAACTTGTCCTGAAAAACAGCAAAACTGTGGCTAGATGCTGAACCAGATGGAATGCCAGGACAACAGGCGTAATGAGGACTGATGTGCACAAATTGGACATATGTCACGCTCCTCACGAGGCCTCTCTGTACTCCCAGTCCTACCTCAAAAAAAAAAAAATCATTTTTTACACAATTCTCCTCACTCCCTAATTTGATGCAGAAAATTAAATATTGTCAGTTTTGAAGTAAAAATTGCCAGTTTTTTATCTTTAAAATTAATGATAAATCTGTAAAATAATGAAATGCCCCTTCATTTGGTTTTCTTAGTGCTATTTTATTTTCTTAGAGTGGAATGAAACTTATGGAACTGTTTTCAGGGAAATAGAAGTTAACATCCAATGGTTTTGATCTTATTTGTAAAAGCAATCAACCTGATATTTCCTAAGTAATAATACAAGTGAAACAGTTAAAAGAAAAATAAGAATGGAACTTAAGGGAGAAAAACCTCATGTTTTTATGTGATAGAGGTATCAGGAACTTAACCTGTGCTGGACTAAGAATCTGATGGGTACTACTGTGGATACCTCTTCAGAGCATCAAGAATTTGCTTAGTTACAGTGTGAGGCCCGGGTTAGGATGCGAAACTTAAAACTAGGCAACCATTACTGGTATAACCAAGAGAAACTGCGCTGTGTAGCGCTGCTGTGATGTTACATAACGAAATCAAAATTTATACTCAGGTTCTTTCCCTTGTCACTCACTACGAACCTTTACCAGGGTCAGACCAGTATCTGTATTTGTAAGAAGGACACGGGAAAGAGACCAACTCATGGAGGAAAAGGGAAGGAGGAAAAAAGGGATGTAAAAAGAATAAACAGCTTTCTATCATGAATACAGTACTGTGTAGTACATTCATATACAGATGTAAACATTTTGTAAAAAATATTTTTTAAAAGGGCATGAGGGGCTGGGACTATACCTCAACGGTACCAAAAAGGTAAAAAGAAAACACCTAAAGAGAGGAAAACAAAATAAAACAAAACAAAACGATGCTAACATCCTCCGAGGAGAGACTGTGAGACTAAACAAAATGGCACATATATATGTTTGCTTTGAATTCTGAAAGTGGAAATACAAATAAAGAATTAAAGAGGAATAAAATTTGATAAAAATACTGTTAGCATGTTTAAATATCTAATGTAATTTTAAGAAGGTAATTATTAACATTATAGTTTTTCTTACATATTTGAAAATATCTCAGTGACTTTTTATTGTCTAACTTGAGGGCAAATTTAAAATTAATTAAACAGCACAATCAGAAGTTCACCAGTAAAACCTCACTGTACAAGTAATAGTTTGGGAAAATTTCTTTTTAAGGTGCTTTGGGAAAATCTGTAAGCCAAAATCAATATTGCTGCAACATAAATATATTCTGTAAGGCAAAACTAACACTGCATGAAAAAATTAGTTGGTAAAAATGAAGCTGAATAATTAAAAAAATTTAAAATATGTATGAAACTGAAAATGTAATATATTAAAGAACACACTGATGAGCCTCAATGAATCATTCTTTCAGGGAAAAAAAAACCAGTATCCCCACTATCCTCAAGGGAAAAGTTTCACAAATATGGTTGGGTACCACACTGTTTGGGGCTTACAACACATTTTAAAGGCATCCATTTTAGTAGATTTTACTTATTTAGCAGATTATTATTATTCTTAATTGACTTTATTGATACATTTTAAACATAGTGATCACATTCACCCTTGAAAATTTATACCTGTAATGTCTTCTCATTTATTTCCCTTTCTCTGTCCTCCCTACAACCTCCACTCTACATACACAACCTTTGCTTCCTTTATTTACTGTCAATTTTTTTCTTCCCCTTTTTTACTTTCCCCTCCCAGCCCTTTCCTTTTCACACCCTTTCCTTCCTGTTTCACATTACCTTATGTACATTTTGTCATTCATTTACACCTTCAGTTTTTCATACTAATAATCTGCCACTGCTCTGTCTGCCATAACAAAATAGCAAATTATTTTTCTTAATTATCTTTAAAAACATAAAAATAAACTACAAGTTATTTGTGCCTCCTTTTTGATCTGGATATATTTTGAATCACATTTAGGAGTGTATGAAGATCATCTTTTAAACCAAGCTTACCCTTACGGCTTTCTCTTACATTCTAGTTTTATTTTTTTGTCACTTCTCACCCATTTTTTCATAGGGTAAAATTTCTGTAGTTTGTACCTCTGGAAGCTGCATCATATTAGTTCTAGAATGATGTGGGGAATAAACTGATGAACTTGCTTTTTCCCCTAATCACCAAAACTTAGAAACTGTTGAGTAAGATTTCATATTCTTTAGATTCAATATAAAAGTTTATACTGAGATACTAAATCCATGTTAGAGTGATGGTGTAACACCTTCAAAGGAGTCCTAGTCTGAACTCTGTCATCATTAAGTGTGGCAATAGGTCAAGAAAGGAGTCAAACAAAACCCAGTTCATCCAGACAGAAATACTCATTTTATTAATTATGTCACATGCTACTTTGCTTCAATGGCACATCTGTCATTGGTCAATAAAACCCTCATATAGTTTGCTTCTAAAGCTTTCATTTAATAGTACCCACGCAATTAAGCACCACATTTGTGACACATGCTGTACCAAATTTTAAAAAGTATTTGTCCTCAAAGGATGTAAAATTTAATTGGGAAAATGACCCAATGGAGAATAAACTAGGAACATTAACAATAATGTAAAGCTTTATACAACATTTACTATAATGAAATGTAGCTATAAGCATTGGCTGTGTCTTAACTTACATAATCCTCTTAACAATCCACTTTGATACAAACTTTCATTATACTACAACAAAGGAAGAAATCAAACTACCAAGTAGTTATATAACGTGTCCAGGATTGGAGAAAGAGGAAGTGGCAAAGCTGTGATTTGAAATCAGGCAGCTTGACTCTGAAATCTATGTAGAACGTCTATAAATGCCTATGTGTTCTCACTCAAATGTTGCTAAGATTAACTGCTAAGCGGTTGAATAAAAATAATGCTATAACTTTACCAAAAGCAAAAATGGCTCCCCACCAGGTAGGTTTGGAAAAACTTTACAGGAGAGGTGAAACAGGTTGGGACTGACCTTTCAGAATTTATTTGGTTGGCAAATGGCCTTGTAATACAGAAAACAAACTCTGAGAAACCAAAGATGAGTAAGAACAGGATACGCTCTTTGTGAGAAAACAGTGGAGGGTATATAGAGCATGATCACTGGGAAAGAAATACCAAAGTCTAGAGTCAGTAATTCAAAGTATTTCTAGCTGACTATGGAAGCCACTGGGACAAACAGCCAAAGAGAAATGAACAAAGCATTGCTTCCAAACAATAATGTCAGTAGCTTGTAAAGCAAAAATCAAGGGGAAAGAGCTTGGAAACAAGGAGCTAATTAGAACAATAATTCACCGGGTTGGATAGATGTTATACAATCATTATTTTACTTACCACTTATTTTCTGTAAGAATCTGAATTTGAAAACTCTTGAATTTGAAACTGGCAAGTATGAATTTAAATTCTATCTCTGCCAAGCCACAGAAAACAGCATTTTCTACCTGATAAAATAAGGTTGTTAAAGGATAATTTAAAAAAAAATAGTATCTCTCACGCTATGAAATGTCCAGGTTCAAAAGATTATATGTAAACTCATAACTAATCAGATAGGCAGTCCAGCGTTCCAAGTTGTTCAGAGAACAACAAAGGACCATGCAAATAAGCAAGAAGAAATGCTGAACCAGAGCTTACAGCTAGAACAGATCAGACACACAAGCTTAAATTCATATTAGTATCTCTCATTTGAGTGAGGGAAAGCACAAACAAATTGCACAGTGAAGGATGGATAGGAGGAGACAAGGGAACAGATCTCTTGCCAATGAGAGACGATCCAGGAGACCAACGCTAAAGGGAGAAAGGGAGGAGAAGGGGAAATACATGAAATAAAGACATGCTTTCTCCGGAACCTGGTAACCTCAATGAACGCAAACACTGTATGTCATAAATATGCGCGAGGATTAATAATAGCAACAAGAGTGTAAATGGGGAAGGGGGATTTTGAGGGAGATAGGGAAGGGAAAAGGATTTAACAAAGAAGTTGTATTAGTACATGGGCCCGCCCCCAAGATGACTGTAAACTACATGTACTGCAAACATGTACAAAAAAAAGGAGCTATTTTCTTCCACAGTGAGGAAAGGAAGTCAATTTAGCCTCCATCAGACAAAATGTACTTGGACATCCATGGACAAGAACCCGCTGCATTTCTATGAGTTATCTACAATTTCGAGAGCTGTAAGTGGCTCAAAGATAACGAACTGTACTGAGACGGCATATAATCAGATAGCCAGGAAGGATACTTTCCTTTAAACGGCTCAATTTTCTATTAAAGACATCCAGAAAAAAAAATTTTTTTTTTCATTTCAGCCTTTCACTTTCTAAGTGTGCCTATTTCATGATTCTGGTGTGATCATTCAGTGACAATGTCTGTGATACAGAATCAGAGCAAGGACTGGAAGTTTTCTAACTCAGAGAATTCAGTCACGGTTTTCCTGCATCGCCTCTTCCTACAATCTAGTTACGTTCTCAATATGCACATGAATTATAAGACCCAGAGATGGAAAAAAAAAAAAGGCAAGGTCTGTCATGAGATGAAGCATAGGGAAGAATGCCTGGCTGCTCTTGTGGTGACAGAGGGCAACAACCGAATAAAGGAGAGACTCAGGGCCGCTCAGGAAGTCTAGTGTAAGAGAAAGAAAAATTAGCCTGGCTCAGTCCGTCCATCTGGGCAGGAAGGGTTTTGTTACTGTTGCTGTGGTTCGTTTGTTTCAGGGTATTTTGTTGTTGTTGTTTTAAAGAAACTAACAAGCTATATTAATTAAAAAGCAGACAAATAAAACATACCCAAGAATTTGATAGAAAGTGATGAAACTTACAAATTCTGCAAGAAAGAGGATGATGTAAATTTGAAAAAAAAAAAAAAAAAAAAGGGAGATCCAAGGAAGGCCCGAACTGAAGATGCAAAGAGCAGGCGAGACTGGTTGCGAGACATGTTCCTGAAAGGGGTGACCCTACAAGGGGTGACCCTACAAGGTGTGGTGGCACCGTGCGGTCACCACGCATGGCCCCTACTGACCCTTCGTTCTTGGGCCACTTCCCTCCCAGCTGAACCTGGTCCCACGTTATGTCCCGATGTCCTGGGGAATTACGGTGCGGACGGAGGAGCCGTCCCTGCCCTCCCGCACAGCACGCACGGCGCGCCCGCACACCGTGGCGAATCTGCCAGCAACAGAGGCAGCGGTGGATGTTCCACCGCCGGCGAGCCCAGCAGACACCTAGAAGCTGGAGGTGCTGAGGTCCCCAGGGTCTCTGCTGACCTTAGGAAATACGTCAGGGAAGGGAAAAGAGCACGTCACAGCCGACAGAAGGGAAGCGCGGGCCGGCATCCCGGGGCGCAAGGAGGCCGCGTCTGCGGCTCAACAGGGGAAACACAACGGAAGCGCCGAAGACGGCAGGAACGGGAGCGCAGGGAGCGCAGGGAGCGCAGGGAGGGAAGACCGGAGAGCGGGCTCGTCCCACCCCTGCGCTGGTGTGGGGGAGGCTCGCACAGCGGATTATAGACGCTAACGGTGGTACTTCCTCAAAACATACTGTGTCTTACAAACCATTTCTACTCTTATCTTCAGAAACGATGGCGGCTTTCTTCATAATGCTTTTAAGTTACCCTAACAAGGCCTTTTGCTCCTCTTTTATATAACTGAACATAATATAGTTTCAAAATACTGACGGGGCTGGAAGAATAATTCCGTGGTGGGGTGCCCGCCTGTTCCAGGGCCCTGACCCCAACTTCCAACACTTAAAAGAAAATAAAGCCAGGACGGTTCCACTCTTCAAACTTGATCTGAACTCAGCCATGCTGTTTTCTCCATTGTCTAAATTGACAAAGCTTTTCCTACACAATTTAATATTTAAAACAAAATGTTACCGTTAGAACGTCCCCAAATCTTTCTAACCCATAGATGCCAACCACTTTGTAGGCATATAGATAAACTGTATTAACTGACTTTGAAATCCCCCCCTTTTTAAAATAGGTGCTTAAACACTTTAATCAAAGGTGGAGTGGAAAGGAAGGAAGTGATACAGATGGTCAAGACTGTCCCCACTGATTATGGTAAATAAGTTAAACAACTTTTGATCCTTACTTTATCAATTAAAAATGGAACAATAAACATTACATCAACAAAATACCATCATTTTATACCTCATTGAAAATGATGAGTTGATAAAAACACAGCAAATACTTCCAAATGTTAAATTACCATATTATAAAAGTGCTATTTTTTAGCATACTATTACCAACTATTAAAGTGAAACAATAGCAATTTCTCCAGCAAAATCTCCAAAGATATTTTTGAAAATGAAATTCTTTTTCACCTGCTTTAAAATATATCACATAGAGTACCAATTTTGTTTAAAACTTGCTCTGCTATCCTTAGGGAGTTCTAATTTTGCTTAAATTTTCCTCTAATATGTCTCCCGGTCCAAACACATCCCACATGTGCGAGGCGGTGTATATGATCCAAACCACTCCTAGTCTCTTACTAGAACCTCCTGTCACTGCACAGCACCTTGTATTTACACAGGATCTTAGGTTACAGAAAATGTTAACATCTGATGTTTCAACTGCTTTTTGCACACACAGACAAATACAACAAATAAATATTAATACTAATATGAATATTAACAAATACTAATATTAATACTAATAAACTTCCCCAAATGTTTATAAAGTCTAAAGGTAAAGCAATGCACTGAAATTCTTTTTGTAGTCTTCTTTTTATAACACCATAATTATCTCCAATTTGATATTCAATACTTAAGACAATCATCCAAAAGCTTTTAGAGCTAATTTTACAACTTTTAAAAAAAACTGATAAAGTTCTGTGCCTACCTGTGCTTTCTATAGCACCTTTGTCACATATATTACAATGCATTTTCAGCCCTATTGTATCATTTGACTTTTGTATACACACACACACACACACACACACACACACAGGTCAAGCTGAGGTACAATCATGTGAAACAGATTTATCTTTGTACCTCTTCAGTATAACACAGTGCTGATTCTTAGGAAATCCTGCATAAATGATTGTCAAACTAAAGATAAATGAATAGGATGAAGAAAAATATGGAAGGGAGAGAATGTCATGACTCAAAAGCAAAGAAAGATAAATGTCCATGAAAAAATGTTATTGTCTCTGTGCTGAAACATCACTGAGTTATACTAACATTCATTTCTCATATATACTTTGCATTGAGCACTAAATTACAAGTTTTAGAAAGAAGAGTGTATTAATATTGGAATTAGAAGATATTTTCTTTGCTATTTTTTTAAATGGTATATATTTGAGACTAAAACTTTTAGTCAAATAGAGAATAAAAATAATTCTTGCATACAATCAGCTTTAGCTTTCAAATAAAACTCCTTCATTACTGATGCTTTAAAATTAGAAAGTTTCGGTGTCTCTATAAATGAATCATTTTAAAAGGTTATGTGGAAATGTTAAATCTATTATAAAAATTATCAGCAATTCTGCGCTTAAAACACTAGAACTGAAAAATAAAATGCTTTTAATATCATTTGATAGGCTTAAATTTCCAGCAAGTTTGTAGACCATTTCTAAATGTACAGCTTTAGGAATTTCAAAATGAAATAAGTAGTCATCTCTTTTATTGGAATCAGGTTGAAAGAAAATAAATATAATGGGATAAGATTCAACCACAAACTCAAGTTAACTCTATAGAAAACTAAAAAGGAATATCCATTGGAAAAATATAATCAATTATGCCAAATAAGCATGTGATTTGTTTACTATAGTCAATCAATATCAATAATAAAAGAAATGTGGTCTCTTTCGGTCAGGATAAAAAACAGCAGACTGAATAAATCTCTGCATGTTTTGAATACTTTTGTAAAGGATTAATGAAAAAATAAATGTAAATGTAAACAAATGCCAGTAATTTGTAGTAATTCTAAATTTTCTGGAAGATATATAGCAGTCATGAAAATAGACTAATGTAAAAACCCAATAGTTTAAGGCATTCTTTTGAGGAGAATCAGATCACATAGTCAAGAGAAAAAAGTACTGAGTGTTTAACAACTACATTATCCAACTCATGGTTGGTGACTACCATAGTTGTTGCTTTGAAAAACAAAAACATATCCTATAAAAGTAGAAACTGTGACATGGAAGACTTTAAAAGATTTTTAAAAGGATGAGGAACACCCCACTGAATACAGCAAACAAAGCTGAACGGTGAAGTTGAACAGTGTAAGTGAAAAGCTAAAAGGTATAACAACGAGATACAATGTCTAATACTCATCGAACAGAGGTTCTAGAAGGAGGTAATAGAATTGACACGAGTAATGAGAGGAGAACAATTCTCTTTTCCTAAGACCCCATAAAAATTTTGATTATACGCAAAGAAATAAAATCCACCCATTAAAGGTAAGAAAGAAAAACCCAGGTAACAACATGTAATAGGTTTAATTTTACACTAATCAAAACATCAAAGTCATAACATGATTCCTCATTTTTATTTACAATATTAACAAATATCACAAAGTTGATAAAAATATAATGGTGGCGAGATATTAGAAAATGAATATTCCCACATAACCAGGATTAATTTAGTAGGAAAAGTGTAGAATTAGGAAAAGTGTAGAAAGTGTTAAAATGTTAATTATGAATGTGCTTTGACTAAGCATTCCATTTCTAGTCTTCTAAAAGAAATACAGACATGTACTAGCATATAAAATCATAGGTTCAGGGTAGCATTTTTGATTAGTAAAGAAATGAAACAAGATAACTATATAGAAGAGCAAAAAAATTGATGAATTTTTAAACTGTTCTATATATGCTATAATACAGTAGTCCTATGGAATAAAATACAGTAATTTCCTTAATATTACATAAACTATCCATATTATAAAGTTCTATGTAACTGTTAAACAATTCATATAAATACATAATATATATTAATTGAAAGACTCCCCAAATCTATAAAGTAGAATGAGAAAGTACAATTAAAATAAGAACCTACTTATATACAAACAAAAATGTATGGATGCAAATAATAAAGATTTATAAGGATGCTTCCTAAACCATTTTGCAAAAGATCAGAGGATTAACATGTGTATGTTCATAAAAATTGATTTAGAAAGATGGCTTTACTTTTTTTTTTTTTTTTGGTCTCACTTTGTACTTCAGGCTGGCCCTGAGCTCACTATGTAGCCCAGGCAAGCCTCGAGCTCAGCAATCCTCCTATCTCTGCCTCCTGAGTGCTGGGATTACAGGCCTGAGCCACCACGCCCAGCACTGTGGGGTGTGGTACTGATTGCTGGTGGGCATGAATCACCATGCCCAATATCATATCATTGTATATGGTTAACCGGGATCGAACCAGTGACCTTGTGTTTGCTAGGCAGGTGACAGAACCACTGAGCTAAATCTCCAGCCCAAGATGGTTTTACTTTTAATTTTATATGTATGTACTATTTGAATTGTACATTCACACATTCATTTTATATTTTAAAAATCCCTTCCATGGATCATATATTACTATTTTTTCTAAATATGAAATTTTTTGTAAATCTTAAGATATGCTCATACTAATTTATCAAAATAATCTAGTTCATAGTATAAAATTAAGAATAAAGTATGTGGCAAACCCCTTTTAATAAAACCAAAATCAAGATTGTATATATTTATTTTACATATACATATCCTTTTTGTAACTTTTACTTTTATCAGTGGATGTTCACAGTTCATAATGATTACTTTCATTGTCCCCACACGGTGGGGAGTTGGTTAATGTACACATCTTCGTGCCTTTAACATTTCTCCTCCCCTTCCCGCCCCCTCTCTCCATCCCTTGTTCCCTTATCCTTTAAAATAAAGCTGGCATTGGGGATTTAGCTTAGTGGTTCTGACATCTGCCTGGCAAGCACAAGGTCCCGAGTTCAATCCCTGGTAGCACACACCACAATGCTGGGAGTGGCAGCTCATGCCTGTCATTCCATCAGGAAGGCAGAGGCAGGAGGACTGCTGTGAATTTGAGCCTGGCCTGGGCTACACACTGAGTTTGGGGCCAGCTAGAACTACAAAGAGAGACCCTGTCTGAAACAAAATCTAAAAGAATAAAATAAAACTAGCACAACAAACTCAAAATAAGGCCAAACAAACTCGCAGAAGCTGCCCTGCCTTTGTTTGCGTTCGAAAAGTTTCGATGACGGACTGAAAGGCGAGCGTGCCGACGAGGATGTTTGTGTGCTCGTCCTAAGTTCTGCCGTCCTTTACACAAAGGAGGAAGACACATTCCTGCCACGCTGTCACTTGCACTTGTCGCTCTGCAAAGTTAACTCATCTCCACAGCATCCTCTTTCCGTCCACATTAAAGCAATTAGACTTCTTCTTCATGTACCTAACATTTTTTTTTTTGGCTGTAAGTAAATTGGACACATGGCACCCACAAAACCATGACAGGTAAAAATCCTTCAGAGCAGCCAGGTTCATATATTTTTTTTCTTTACACCTCATTAAAGGTCAAATTAATTTCACTTGGCCTTTTAAAAGACTTCTGCTGGGGAGGAGGGAAGCCTTGATGGACTGAGGACGAACAGCCTGAGCCGGACAAGAGCTGAGACAGCTGCGTTTACTGAGTTACTGCTCAAGTTCTGCTCTCGGCGAGGCCCGGGGTGCCCTGGACAGCTCAAGGGAAGTAGCCTGGCATCAAGAGGAGCGAGTGCTGGTGCCACACAGAGAGTGGGGAATACAACTTCTCCCTGAGAGCTTCTGCAAGTGGAAAAGGGGAAGAAGTCATCTTCTACTTCCTAGAGTTGCTGGAATCAGCTGGAAACCTGTGGACACTAGTTTGGTTGTGTTTTTCTGACTACCAAATTTTCCAGACACAGGGATTCTGACGTGTCAACTTAAGTTTACTACTTGAAAACAAGCAAAGTGGTGCCTTAACTAGATTGTCTCTGTTCAGAAATCCATGTGAGTTTAGTAAACACAGGTCTAAGAGAGAATCACTTCTCAGTAACTGAGAAGTCCTCACCATCACAGACAGCTGTGCCTTCGTCATCAGGAGGGAGAAAATGAACAAAGTAGGCAGTAAACTGATAGGCTGGTAAAATGCCTGTTAAGAGCAAGGTGTAATAATCTTCACTTTGTCATCCAGGGTTTCCCAACTATTTTGGCATAAGATTCTAATTGTTCTTTTTAAAAAACTTTTACATACAGGTACCTACATGCACACATGCAATCTATAGTTAGGCCATTATGTATAAATCATTACCATAAATTTTCTACTAATATTAGTTAGGAATTCATCAAGTTACTCTCTGTAGATTAGATGCCAGTCCAAATTGATCTGCGGGCTGTTTTTGTATGGTCCACTAACAATAATTTTTGTGATGCTTAAACGATGGAAAGCAGGAAACATAAAATGAATAATATTTTGCGATATAGGAAAATAATATGAAATTCATCGTTTTATTTAGAAGCGACTATGTTCATTCGTTCATGTGTCATCCAGAACTGCTTTCGTGTTGTAGCAGTAGAGTGGGAGCCATACGGACCACAAAACCTAAAATACTTACTATCCACCATGTCACAGACAAAGTTTGACAACCTCGCTTAAGATGTACAGAAATGTAGAGTGAGCAGAAAAGATCACGGAGCGTCTCTAATGAGGCATTATGCACACTCCCTCGACCCCATGTCCTAGGGAAAAGCCAACTCTCCTACAATCATTTCAACACCCTTTTGCTCCAAATAAATTTAGATTTGCTGAACCCTGTACCATCCACCTTGTTCTCTTTTAATAATGAATTTTTTATGATATTTAATAGATGTTTATTTTATATCTGTGAGAATTAAATATTTCCCTTTAAAAAATATTCTTCAACAGAACAAAAACACATGAAGGAGCATTACCCCTCCTGCCTCCGCCTCCTCACATCATGTGAAGGTAGAGCACGGAAAAGTGATCTGTTTATGCTCTGCCCTTTCAAAATATGAATAAAAGACAAGGCCCAGAAAAGGTGCCCTTAAGCAACACAATAATTTGTGAAATGCCAGGTGTTCATACAAGGTTTTCTTTGGGAAAGACTTTTTAAAACGAAACAAAAGGCATATTCAAGTGTAAAGGACATTCATTTCAAGTCAGTAAGGGCAGGTTGCAAAACTTTCTTTCTTCCTTTCCCAAAGAAGAGGGCTGAGCGCGCCAGGGCGCCGCGGGATAACGTGAGAGTGGGCTGTGCGCGGCCACGGTGTCTCCTACACGGTCGGAGCAGGCGGCACCGAGGCGCTGCCTCGCCATCGGATTTTCATGCTCATTCGTCCAGATTCGACAGCAGCAGTTGCCTTCTTGAATTCTCACTGTTGTTTTACCTAAGTCATAACTGATGATCATTTTCATTCTTTTGTTTTTTTGTTTTTATTTTTCACTGACCCCCTGCCTTCCACTTGAGTGCAAGTAGAGTTTGGCTAAAATTTATGAGTGACAATGGTGGTTGCCAAAGCATAATTCTTAACTTCTGAGGCAAAGAAGACACACGTGTGCCTGTGTGCATATGTATATATGTATGTATATAGGTTGTAGGTGCAGGAATTTAAAATAAATTCAGAATGAAAATCAAGAAAAACCTTCAAAGAATATTTTCAATAATGGTTATATATTTGGAACATACATAGAAAAACAACTACAAATTAATTGCTTTGCCAGAGCTAGCGTTAATTGGAAGGCAGGATTTCTAGTAAGTTTGGATCATTTCTCTTAAGACTTGTCTCCTTTAAAGAGAAACTGCTAATAAATCAGAGGGGCAGGAACATAGTATTGGTACAGTGACTGTTTTCCCAGGAGTCCTTTTTGCTCAAATGAAGATCATGTGAGACACAGTATATACCTGAAAATAAAGACCCATTTAAAATTATGTTCTTTTCTACAGAAAGAAAATATCTGCAAATCTTTTCTGGTAAAAGACTTGCATCCAAATCAGTGCCCTTATAATTAAAAAAACTGTCTACAAGCAGGGCATGGTGGCTCACGCCTGTAATCCCAGCACTCGGGAGGCAGAGACAGGAAGATTGCTGAGTTC